>JAVJIX010000072.1:1922500-1992500 GCA_036785185.1 Paratrypauchen microcephalus | reverse complement strand
TTCGTAAGTTGAGTAGCTATTTCAATGGAAAAGGCCTGATCCATTCCAAGGATTTTTTTTTATAGTGTAACGTTTGTGTTCTGCGTCCTGATTGGAATAAACCAGGTCTAGACCAGAACTAAACCAGGTCTAAACCTGGACTGGACCTGGACTAACCCAGGATTATCCCGGGACATGGCAGTGCCATTGGAGGAGCGCGTTGCTCGTGTCTCCACGCTCCTTGCGCGTTCCGCGCTAGAGCTAAGAGGCCGAGAAAGACGCTCTTTCAGCGGGAATAAGAGCGGGGCGGGGCGGGCTCTGGTTCTATGTGACCTCCAGAGCCGGGGGGTTGACACTGTGAGCTAACAGACCGAGAAAGGTGCTCTATCGGCGGGCAAGACTGCGGGGTCTCGCTCGGCGCGGGCTCTGCTTCTATGTGATTTCCAGGTTTAGACCAGAACTAAACCAGGTCTAGACCAGGTCTAAACCAGGACCGAATCAGGTCCAGACCCGGACCAAACCGGGACCAGACCAGGATTAAATCACCTCGTGCTCGGCCCGCCCGCGCGGGCCCGCGGCCCCGAGGGGGAGGCACGGCCCAGGCACCGCGGCTCCATCCCGCGCTGTGTCGACGTCGCTTTTTGATCCTTCGATGTCGGCTCTTCCTATCATTGTGAAGCAGAATTCACAAAGCGTTGGATTGTTCACTCACTAATAGGGAACGTGAGCTGGGTTTAGACCATCGTGAGACAGGTTAGTTTTACCATACTGATGATGTGTTGTTGATAGTAATCCTGTGTCTCCGCTCCCCTCGCACGTTCGGCGCTATATTGAGCCGTGGCTCCCCCCACGCTTCACTATCAACACATTCCGTTGAAAATCTATGAAAGTTTGAGTGTTCAAACGAGAGAGAAATGCGAGAAAAGCCCAACTCCAGTCTGAGAAAAGCGTAGAATGTGTGTGGTGAGGCATTTACAGCCCTAAAACATGTAGAACAATTGCAAAATACAAAGTTGCCCTACCTCGTGGACCTCTCCCACCACGGGCCACCTCTGGAACCTAACCCCGTGTGTGTTGATAAAGTGTATTTACGTTTTGGGGCGTGCATCTGAGCGCGCATTAATTGAATTTTTGAGATTTCGCGTTTCGTAACTTGAATTTTCTTTCGTATCTAGAGACCAAAATTTGACGCCTTCACGTCAAATTTTGGTCTCTAGATACGAAAGAAAATTCTACGAAGGATTTTTCGTATGTAGGGTCTTTCGTAAGGTGAGGTACCACTGTATCTTGCCTAATCCTCTGACCTTCAGGTTTGGGACCACTGCTCTAACCACTGAGCCACTCTCACTATGTTTAATTAAAGGTGAACTGTGTAACTTTTCTGGTGGAGGGTCCTTCACCTGCTTGTTTCTATGGAGATGTCATTGCTCTGCCTGGAATGTTCCACAGTGTAACATTAAACAGCTCTACTTTACATTTATTCAATTACAGGTGGTTTTATGGCTCAAAAATACCTAGAAAAACAGACATTCTGACTGTGAGCGGAGTCGCCTCTCCACAGATATGACCTGAAAGCTATAACATCTCCATGGAGACAAGCTTTTGACAGACCCTCCACTAGAAAAGTTACACAATGCACCTTTAAATGTGGGAAAAGACTCTTGATATTACAATAGAACAAGTACAAATACTCCACTATTATTGTACTCTAATACTCTAACATCTGGACGTCCATCCCATAATACAGCACTCACAAGAGTACATTAAAATACAAATACTCCATTATTATTGTCCTCTCATGACACTGTAAAAATGGTAAATAATTGGTCACATTTTCCACTTTCAAGGCTCAAAGTGCTTTACAACAAGGAACCGCTCACCCATTCACACACATTCATACACCAATGTACGCCCATAGTGGGGGCGAAGCAGGTTGAGTGTCTTGCCCAAGGACACAACAACAGCATTCATCTGTGGGAGCTGAAATATCATCACCAACCTGTAGGTCAGTGGATCTGACCACTCAACCAATGATGTTTATGTCAAGGATCAGTGGAAAAATGCTCCACCAATGGAGCTAGTGTCGCCCATCCATCCCATAATACTGCACCAGGCCTGGACTGGTAATCGTACAGGGAATTTTCCCGATGGGCCGACAGTCCTAGGGGCCGATGCTGTTGTTTTTTCACTTAGGGACCAGCCCACAATTTAGAGGAGGCGTCCCATTGGTTCATCTTCAATACAGACAGTGGACTAAACCAATCAGGATATAGAATCTTACAGAGCGGTCCCACCCCTTTCTCTGCACAGTTTCAGTGTTGAGCGTGGAAACATGGAGAAGCGGCAGAAAGGGGGTGTGGAGAAGTTACGGGCTAAAAGATGAAAAAAATCTATCACTATCACTATAGACGCTGCAAAATGTTCTAAAATAACAGACATATTCTCTGGAGGGGCTGGAGCCTCCACGTCCTCTGCAGCCCAGGCTGAAGGTGGACAGGGAGAGGAGCAGCCAGAGACTGTGGACAGGGAACCCGAGGGAACCCGAGGGACAGAGTGACCAGGGAAGTGTCGCACAGGCACAGCAGGTCAGCAGGTAGTAATGTTTGGATAATACCGGGACTTTTAGGTGATGGACAGGCATGAAAATCACTCACCTTTTGACGAAATTCGTAGTTTTGAAGCCAAAACAGGTGACTTTACTGCAGGTTTGCTGGTGGTTTTTGGGATTTTTCCTTTAAATGTTGCGCCCTGGTTTCCCGTCGGCCAAAACGTAACAATAGTAAAATACCTTGCTCCGGGGAACACAAACATAAATTAGTCCGTTGTGCTCCGCTAATTATTAGGGGCTGGTCTAAGCCAAAAATGCCAGGGCCGATTTTTTTTTTTGTCCCAGTCCAGCCCTGTACTGCACTCACAAGAGTACTTTAAAATACAAATACTTCATTATTACTGTACTCTCATAACACTGTAAAGTCTATCCACCCCATAATAATAATGCTCACATTAAGCCAAAGCGTGTGCGCCAGTCCCCGGTCAGCGCCACACTGAGGCCGATCACAGACAGCTTCAGTCCAGACCCCAGAGGACAGAAGTGAACATCAGGCTCAGGGAAGTTCAGCTTCGTTACCTTCATCCTGAAACACACACAAGATAAGATAAGACTTTATTGATCTCACACAGGAGGAATTCACTTGCCACATGAGCTCCAGGCAGTTTAGTGCAAAGAGAGTTAGAACAAAAACAATATCACTCTAAAGTACAATAACGGTGGGGTTGAGGGTTCAGTCTGTCAAACTCTGAAAGTGTCTTTGTTGTTGTGTCTTTGGACAAGGCCACTGTGTAAATTTATACTTAATCTTACCTTTATTAGTTGGAGTTTGACCACTATGGATCTCACACATGTTTATTGGTAAAGTGAGAGAAGTGTCTTGCTCAAGAACACAACATGATGCTTTGATGTAGCAAGAAGGTAGCTTTATATTTAATGCAAAATATAGAATATGTTCCAAAAATTATGTTCTGACCCTCTCCTCTTCATTCTCTGCTCCTCCGACCCTCTCCTCTACTCCCCTGACCCTCTCCTCTGCTCCTCTGACCTTCTCCTCTGCTCCTCTGACCTTCTCCTCTGCTCCTCTGACCTTCTCCTCTGCTCCTCTGACCCTCTCCTCTGCTCCTCTGACCTTCTCCTCTGCTCCTCTGACCTTCTTCTCTGCTCCTCTGACCTTCTCCTCTGCTCCGCCAACCTTCTCCTCTACTCCCCTGACCCTCTCCTCTGCTCCTCTGACCTTCTCATCTGCTCCTCTGACCCTCTTCTCTGTTCTTCTGACCCTCTCCTTTGGTCCTTTAACCTTCTCCTGTTTCCTCTGACCTTCTCCTCTGCTCCTCTCCTCTTCCTCCTCTGACCTTCTCCTCTTCTTCTCTGACCTTCTCCTCTTTCCTCTGACCTTCTCCTCTGCTCTTCTGACCTTTTCCTCTGCTCTTCTGACCTTCTCCTCTGCTCCTCTGACCCTCTCCTCAGCTCCTCTGACCTTTTCCTCTGCTCTTCTGACCTTCTCCTCTGCTCCTCTGACCCTCTCCAGCTCCTCTGACCCTCTCCTCAGCTCTTCTGACCTTTTCCTCAGCTCCTCTGACCCTCTCCTCTGCTCCTCTTCTCCATCTGACCATCTATCTTCATATCTTCTTCCCCTGTGTGACAAAGAGCTGCTTTGTCCCTGTATACTCACCTTAATTCCATTTCATTTCATATTAGTTATTTTTTCCATACTCAACTAAACTACTAAATATAACTATCCCGGGTTTGTTTTATTTAGTTTAGTTTAGTTCTGTTAAGTTAAACACAACACACTCAAGTTATTTTAAATGTGACAAATGAAATATTCTCCTCGTTAAGACCACATTGGCCAGCTTTCCCACACCCTGTATTCACACATCTTGATATTTTCTTACGCAGTGACCTAAAATGTTTCTATTTTTCTCCTGACGCTCAGTCCGCCTCCTCTGCAGTGTGTTACTTCTGCTTGAGTTCTTCTTGATAATGAGACGGTTTAGTCCCCGTGGAGGACATGGCCTCACCCAGACAGAGAATAGTGGATGCCCACGACGTGACCTTCCACATCAGGAAGCTCCAGTTCAGACAATTTATCCTGAATCACTCCAGCTGCAAAGTGTCGCACTGAAAAACAAAATAAAGGTTTGATGTGGTGATATAATGAAAAACACACTTTTTAATCTGTTAACAAACTTTCAATGTTGTATCCTCATTAAAAAAGAGACAATAAACAATAACATCAGGATAAAAAAGGAATACAATATTATAAACTCCAACCAAGAGAATCCCCACCGAAGCGCCAGAATGTGCAGAAAAAGTAGATCCTCACCAAACTTTAGCTTTTACATTCCATAAACATGACATCTGTTTCTTCAGATACAAATCAATCAATCATCAAACATGTCCAAATCAGATATAACATTTACTCACAGCAATGGTAATGCTGATTTATTACACTGGTCTACAAATCTTTGGACTCGATCTGCTTCCGAGATAAAAGTGGCTAAATCTCATTTATATTAATAAGATGAACTGAAAATCAATTGATAACTGTGCTGGTTAGCTAATGTATTCAAGATATTTAATGATTTTGTTTTACATCAAAATTGCATCTGTTTATACAATAGATTTAAGCATTTTTGCTTAAAAATAATATATATATTTTGAAAATATTTAACTTGCACTTCTTTATCCGTAAAGAAATAAACAAGAAATATCTTAAGACATCAGGTGCACACAATTTCGAGGCATCTCTCTTATGTGAAATCCAAAAATATATTATAAATATTAAAACTCTCAACATATTAAAATGAATGTATGTGAATGTGCAGACAGGCTTTCAGATAGAACTGTTGCTTGTAGACACACTGTACCTTCTGATAAACTACCGTTTTTGCCTTATTTTGCATAAATTTCCTATTCTGACCCAATACTATATCTTGGAAACTATAGCCAATCAGCACTTCTGACTTACTTTTTCTTTATTAGTGACCTAAACCAAGAAAAATTTCACTACTTTTGTTCTGGAAGCATTTTGCTTGTACACCAGTGTTATTAATTACACAAACACTGGGCATAAAATGGCCATTTATTTATGTTATAATTTGGTATTCTGATTTGAATCTGGTTTCAGTGCTGAAATCCATTTGATGAAACCTAAAACACAAAAACATGTGTCATACAGTGTGTAAAATCCTTCAACTGAGGTAGTCCTGACCAAGATGAGCAATAAGATCACAGAGACGGGTCCCCAGGACTATGTGCCCGCTGCTCCTGAGGCACTGAAGTGCGGGTCAAATGCACAGGACAAAATTCCCGACGAGACAATAAAGTGGACCTTAACCCTTAGCCCATAAAACGACCTCTGATCTGAAGGTCTCTACCTAAACCCCAGCACCTGCAGACATCATGACTCTGCAGCTCAGGGAGTGAATTCTGGAGGTTCTGAGCTTTACTTTTTATCTTATTTTTTCAGGTAGCTCATTGTTATACAGCTCTGGAAAAAAATAAGAGACCACTGCAATTTTTTTTCTGAAATCAGCAGCTCTACATGTATTACAGCCATTCCATTCCAGCGTCTGTTGAATTCCAACACAAACACAAAGCTGAGCTACTTCAGTTCTTGTACCAAGAGTGGAATCACCCAAGAACAATGTGAAAGACTTGTGGAGAGCATGCCAAGACGCATGAAAGCTGTGATTAAAAATAATGGTTATTTCACCAAATATTGGGTTTCAGGACGCTTTTGAATCCACCGAAAGTCTACGCTGACACATCGAGCTTCTGTGATTTGAAAAGTGCTAAAATTTGTGTTATTTGCTGACTGCAACGTCGTGCCCCGAGCACTCAGGTTACCCGGATATCCTAACCCACCAAATCTACGGAACTGCTCCAAATGTTACTAAAGTGCTATGGGTGAGTAAATCAACGTGTTTTATTACCGAAATAAGGTTCAGATTGTAAAAAACGTTAATATTCCTTTAAGTGTAAACATTAGTATTATGTTGTTTTAAAATGAATTTGATCTTGGTTCTTTGCATTGTTTGAGGTCTGAAAACATGGATCTTTTTTTTTGTTATTTTGACCATTTGTCATTTTCTGCAAATAAATGCTCTAAACCAGGGGTCGGCAATCCGCGGCTCCAGAGCCCTTTGGTCCCTCTGATGCGGCTTAGTACAGTGGTTCCTCATTTATCGCGGGGGTTACATTGTAAAAATAACCCGTGATAGGCTAAATCAGTGAAGTAGTCAGCTTTATATTGCGTGTATAAATATGCGTGTATTTCACAGTTCCTCTGACCGAGGCGCCTGGCGCCGCTGCGCTTTTGCGGGTTTTGTTGTAGTGAGAACGCTTCCATGCGCTCTCAGGACTGGTTCCGCCGCCTGGACTCCAGGTTCCACCAGTTCGTTCTGCGGAAACACTGTCGCTACTTCCCGATGCGCATTTAAATACATTTGGCAAACTGACCGCATTCTGTACTGTACAGGAGACATGGCACAGAGGAGAATGACTGACGAATCGGCAAAGGTCTACAGTCCTTCAGCCAATCAGGATGCAGAACACAATGCGCGTTGATACACTATAAAAAAAAATAGCGAAACAGTGAGGGACCACTGTATTTTATTAAAATGTATCTTATTTTAGTTCGTTCACTTTCAAAATGTAATTCTATGGCACAAAGGTAAAAAAAAAAAAAAAAAAAAAAAGTTATATGCAGTGTTATTTCATTTTAAATTTCAAAATGGTTTTGTGGCTCCCAGTGTTTTCTTTACTGTGTGAAACGGGTCCAAATGGCTCTTTGAGTGGTAAAGGTTGCCGACCCCTGCAACAACAATAGTATTTTTATTTGGAATTTGGGGGAAATGTTGTCAGTAGTTTATAGACTCAAACACAAATGTTCCTTTTGCCCAAACACAAACCTATAAGTAGTAAAATCAGAAAAACGGATCATTTTGCAGTGGCCTCTTATTTTTTTCCAGAGCTGTAGAGTCTCATTGGAGTGTCAGCCACGTGAACATTTTTTTAGATGTGCTGGAATGTCCCATGAAGAATACCACAAGGAAATACAGAATAATGTGGGTTTTCCCGTTGTTCAAGTTCTGTTTATGTAGTAAAGGTGTTTGAACATGACTCAAAAACAGAAGACTACAGACTCCTGCTGCTCTCACCGGTCTGGAGTCCTTTGTCAGTCAGAGCCAGCTGGACGGCCGGGTTTTCTCCACAGACGCGTGAGACCAGAGCGAGAGAACACAACACGACAACACACAGCATCTTTATGGACAGTCTGGAGGGTAAGGACAATAATGTTATCTTAGCACAATATAGAAAACTCAAATTAAACACCAAAAACCTGCTTTAAGAGTAAAAAGTAAGAAGTAAGAAGTATTTCGCGCAGATTTTGAGACGCGATAAAGCTTCAATGTAGTGATTTAGATTTGCGCTGAATTTTCTTCAACAAAAATTGAACTGATACTGTTTTATTTGCATATTTTTCTCAGTTTCTCAGGTTTTTTTTGTTGCTCAAACGGAACGCATTAGTAATAAAACCCTCAGCGTTTTCAGCAGGTCTCAAACTATAACAGAATGTAACAGATAATACTCCCTACAACTGTATATAGCTGTCATTGGATATTTTATTTGATATTTCATTACTTATTTTGTTATTTTATTCTGATTTGTACATATATTTATATTTATAATTATGTCTCATTTGACACTGGTCTATTACTCTTTTTTTTGCTTTTCCATCTAGTTTTTGTTATACAGTATATTAAATTTGATGAGTGAGCTACTGTACCCAAATAATTTAAAGTTTGTCTAAGTCTAAAATAGGCTATTTTTACTTTTATGTCCAGTCAAAAATGTATTGAAGTAAAAGTATTTACTGTAAAATGTACTTAAGCAAGATACAGATATCTAAAATGCCCACATAAGTACAGTACTTTACTATTTTTACTTCTTTACAGTCTAGTACTGCTCTAGTATAGTACTGTTAATTACATGCATTTATTTTATTTATTTATTTTTGTTTGTTTTGGGGTTTTTTTGTCATTTATAAAGTATAAAAAGACATCATCAGTGTGATAACAATACAAAACATTTAATGAAAGGAGCAGAAAGAAGAGTAATCTTATGTTCTCTGCCCCACTTCCCTTTTCCAGACACAATAACACCCATATTTCATCAATACATTCCATTTCAAACACAATTATTAATCAATCAATTGTGAACAGAAAGCTTCATTTTTATGCCTTTTATTTAAACTAACCAAGAGTTTTACCCAAATAGCCTGGTAGCTGAAACTTTTATTTGACAATGCCTTTAGTTACTTCTGTCTTCGTCTGCTGTATATAACCTGCATATAGACATGAAAATAAAGATATTGATAAACTTGATTGATGAATTGAACTGACCGTGCCGCGCGCTCTGCCGCAGGCGCGTCTCGTCCCCGTGCGTCTGGACTGTTAGAAGCTTTTGTCAGGGCAGGGCCACTTCCTGGTTTAGTCAAGAATGAAACTAACCAGTATAGTCAAAAATGAAACTAACCAGACCCGATCTCAAGTGAGAAAAGAGAAGGGGAAAAAATGCCTGATGATGTGTTTCTGAAGGTGCTAGAAAATCCACGCAGCAAAAATTAACTTCACAACCGGTGGGTTCTTGGTTCAGTGACTATACGGTCTTTGTACGGTCATGTAGTTTTATGTATGTATGTATGTATGTATGTATGTATGTATGTATGTATGTATGTATGTATGTATGTATGTATGTATGTATGTATTTATTTATTTATTTATTTTATTAAATCTGTTAGTCTGGCTTTAGTAAACACGCCCAATAAACTGTAATAAAGTTCGAAACCAGGCCAAAATGGGTCCAATAAGCCAGGTTTAACTAGGTCTAAACTAGGTCTAAACTAGGGCAAACTAGACCTAAACTAGGTCTAAACTTGATCTAAACTCGGTCTAAACTCAGTCTAAACTCAGTCTAAACTAGGGCAAACTAAAACTAAACTAGGTCTAAACTTGATCTAAACCCGGTCTAAACTCAGTCTAAACTCGGTGTAAACTAGGGCAAACTAGGACTAAACTTGATCTAAACTCAGTCTAAACTCGGTCTAAACTCAGTCTAAACTCGGTCTAAACTAGGGCAAAGTAGGTCTAAACTTGATCTAAACTCAGTCTAAACTCGCTCTAAACTAGGTGTAAACTAGGTCTAAACTCGATCTAAACTAGGTCTAAACTCGATCTACACTAGGTCTAAACTCGGTCTAAACTAGGGCAAACTAGAAGTAAACTAGGTCTAAACTACATCTAAACTCGGTCTAAACTAGGTCTAAACTCAGTCTAAACTAGGGCAAACTAGGACTAAACTAGGTCTAAACTAGGTTTAATCTCAGTCTAAGATAGGTCTAAACTAGGGCAAACTAGGATTAAACTAGGTCTAAACTAGGGAAAACTAGGACTAAACTAGATCTAAACTAGGGAAAACTAGGACTAAACTAGGTCTAAACTAGGCCCAAACTAGGTCTAAACTAGGTTTAAACTCAGTCTAAATTAGGTCAGTAATGAGTCTAAACTAGGTCTAAACCCAGCCTAAACCAACTCTAAACCAGGTCTAAACTAGATCCAGGTCTATACCAGGTCAATTCTAACCCAGATCTAAACCAAGACTCAGTCGGGTCTAAACCAAAACTAAATTAAGTCTAAACCAGGTCTAAAAACAGTTTATGCAACTCATGACAAATAACCTAACAATTAAGATATTACACAATTAAAATATTTCATCTTTAGAATGGTGAAAAGTCCTCAAAATAGCACGGACAAACAGGAAGCTGAAACCCCTGAATTGCTTTCTTCATGGTTAAAAAAAATAAATAAAAATAAAAAAGTGCTAAAACTTATATCAGGCAATTGCTCTGGAGGTTCAGGTATTTTAAACTAGTCTGGCATAAATTTTCGTAATAAAGATACCAGTATATTAACATTAAAGGTGCAATGCCTGGTATCTTGTATTTATTAATTTTATTTTTATTTTTATTGTTTAAGTTTTTATTTCTCAAAAGTATCGCAAAGACATGTATTTTTACTACGAGCTGGCCCACTTCTCCACAGATCTGACCTGTAACTTGGCCTAGTGATGTGGCCTGCTTGTCTTCTTGGAGATAGTTAAGTTTAATGCCATACTGTAGAACATTCCAGGAAAAAAAAACAAAAAAAACAATAACATCTACATGGTGTCAAGCAGGTGGTGGACCCTCTACCAGACCTTTAACGATATCTGGTTAAGTGTATTTGTGTACAGTATGTCTCTGTGCTTATAAAAATCTTTATAGAAATCTCTAAAAAGCAGATCTTGTCCTTTTCTCTGATCCTCCCGTACAGCAATCTCTGTGTGTGCATGGTTCCTCCTTCAGGCCTCACATGTTCTTTTAAAATATCTTAGATTTGCATGTGCATATTGAAGAAAAAAGGGAAGTGAGACTGAGCCAAAAATAATAAGTAAAAACTGTTGAGGTTTTTTGTATTTTTATTACGAGTGGCCTTTCACTTAGATTCGGTGTCTGGTGCCCTCTGCTGGTTACACTGGGGATTGAAACATTTTGAAAACACAAAGGAGCTGCATGGTTTTGTCATGATTTTAAAGATGAATGTGCCTAGGTCTTGTACTGTACTCACGTTTTCTAGTTTACTAGTTTTATAGTTGCCCTAAACTAGGTCTAAACTAGGACTAAAATAGGTCTAAACTAGGTCTAAACTCGGCCTAAACTCAGTCTAAACTATGTCTAAAATTGGTCTAAACTAGGTCTAAACTCAGTCTAAACTAGGTCTAAACTCGGCCTAAACTAGCTCTAAACTATGTCTAAAATCGGTCTAAACTCGGTCTAAACTCGATATAAACTATGTCTAAACTTGGTCTAAACTAGATCAAAAGTAGGACTAAACTAGGTGTAAACTACGTCTAAACTCAGCCTAAACTAGGACTAAACTAGGTCCAAACTCAATCTAAACTCGGCCTAAACTAGGTCTAAATTAGATCTAAACTACGTCTAAACTAGGGCAAACTAGGACTAAGGTTTAAACTAGGTCTAAACTCGGTCTCAACTAGGGCAAACGGTCTAAACTAGGTCTAAACTTGGCCTAAACTAGCTCTAAACTAGGTCTAAACTAGATCTAAACTAGGTCTAAACTAGGTCTAAACTATGTCTAAACTCGGTCTAAACTTGATCTAAACTAGGTCTAAACTAGGTCTAAACTAGGGCAAACTAGGACTAAGGTTTAAACTAGGTCTAAACTAGCTCTAAACTAGGTCTAAACTAGATCTAAACTAGGTCTAAACTAGATCTAAACTAGGTCTAAACTATGTCTAAACTCGGTCTATAAACTCAGTCTAAACTAGATCTAAACTAGGTCTAAACTAGGGCAAACTAGGACTAAGGTTTAAACTATGTCTAAACTTGGTCTAAACTCGGCCTAAACTAGGTCTAAACTCGGTCTAAACTCGGTCTAAATTAGGTCTAAGCTCGATCTAAACTATGTCTAAACTCGGTCTAAACTCGATCTAAACTAGGTCTAAACGAGCCCTAAATAATGGCTGCATGGTTTTGTCATGATTTTAAAGATGAATGTGAGTAGGTCTTATACCATGCTCACCTTTTCTAGTTTTGGTCATAGATTGTATAAAAAAGTGGACTAAGGGAGTGTGATGTCACTCTTAGCTTTCCGGCTCCAGTCAAATGAAGCTCATTGAGGCAGTTATAGTGATATTAAAGCAAAATTTTGAGCCAAGTTTCATATTTGGAATTTCAACTGTGAGTATCATGGCGACTAAAGAGCCAATCAGGATCGAGGCTGTTGAAGGCGACGTCTTTCCACCCACACGTTTGGTTTAGCAGGGAGCGGGCGCATAGCAACGCTGTCAATCAAATCTGTTGCTAACGCTAGCGGGAGCAACCACAGGGGAAAAATGCACCTGATTTGTCTGGGTCTTGAGTTTTAACAGAATGGTGGAATTAAAGTCCCCAGAACGGGTTAATATGAACTTTTTAAGACCAAAATGACGTGGCTCACAGCAGCAGTTTTTCAATAGAAAGTGAATAAGAGCCAGAATCAATCATATTATGGTTTAAATCTTAAGCTTGCACTATGTATCTTTTATTGGCGGGGGCTTGTTTCCATAGAGAAGTTATTGAATTGCTTGGAATGTTCCTAAGTGTGGCATAAACTTCTCTATCTTGCATTTATTAAATTACAGGCGTTTTATAGCTTAATATCTGAACATTAACATTTGAAAATCCACGCGGCAAAATTAACCTCACAACCGGAGGGTCCTTGGTTCGATGACTATACAATCTTTTCATGTGGAGTTTTTTTTTTTTTTTTTTATTAAATCTGTTATTCTTTAGTAAACAGGCCCAATAAACTGTTATAAAGTTCTAAACCAGCTCAAAATTGGTTCAATAACCCAGGTCTAAACTAGGTCTAAACTAAGGCTAAACTAGGGCAACCTAGGTCTAAACTCAGTCTAAACTAGGTCTAAACTCGGCCTAAACTAGGTCTAAACTATGTCTAAAATCGGTCTAAACTAGGTCTAAACTCGATATAAACTATGTCTAAACTTGGTCTAAACTACCGTAGATCTAAAGTAGGACTAAGCTAGGTGTAAACTACGTCTAAACTCAGCCTAAACTAGGAATAAACTAGGAATAAACTAGGTCTAAACTCAATCTAAACTCGGCCTAAACTAGGTCTAAATTAGATCTAAACTAGGTCTAAACTAGGGCAAACTAGGACTAAGGTTTAAACTAGGTCTAAACTCGGTCTAAACTCGGTCTAAACTAGGGCAAACGGTCTAAACTAGGTCTAAACTCGGCCTAAACTAGCTCTAAACTAGGTCTAAACTATGTCTAAACTCGGTCTAAACTAGATCTAAACTAGGTCTAAACTAGGGCAAACTAGGACTAAGGTTTAAACTAGGTCTAAACTTGGTCTAAACTCGGCCTAAACTAGGTCTAAACTAGGTCTAAACTCGGTCTAAACTCGGTCTAAATTAGGTCTAAACTCGATCTAAACTATGTCTAAACTCGGTCTAAACTCGGTCTAAACTATGTCTAAACTAGGTCTAAACGAGCCCTAAATAATGGCTGCATGGTTTTGTCATGATTTTAAAGATGAATGTGAGTAGGTCTTATACCATGCTCACCTTTTCTAGTTTTGGTCATAGATTGTATAAAAAAGTGGACTAAGGGAGTGTGATGTCACTCTTAGCTTTCCGGCTCAAGTCAAATGAAGCTCATTGAGGCAGTTATAGTGATATTAAAGCAAAATTTTGAGCCAAGTTTCATATTTGGAATTTCGACTGTGAGTATCATGGCGACTACAGTAGAGAGCTAATCAGGATCAAGGCTGTTGAAGGTGACGTCTTTCGTCAAAATGACGTGGCTCACAGCAGCAGTTTTTTCAATAGAAAGTGAATAAGAGCCAGAATCAATCATATTATGGTTTAAATCTTAAACTTGCACTATGTATCCTTTATTGGCGGGGGCTTGGTTCCATAGAGAAGTTACTGAATTGCTTGGAATGTTCCTAAGTGTGGCATAAACTTCTCTATCTTGCATTTATTAAATTACAGGCGTTTTATAGCTTAATATCTGAACATTAACATTTGAAAATCCACGCGGCAAAATTAACCTCACAACCTGAGGGTCTTTGGTTCGATGACTATACGATCTTTTCATGTGGAGTTTTTTTTTTTATTTTATTAAATATGTGTTATTCTTTAGTAAACAGGCCCAATAAACTGTTATAAAGTTCTAAACCAGCTCAAAATTGGTTCAATAACCCAGGTCTAAACTAGGTCTAAACTAAGGCTAAACTTGGACAACCTAGGTCTAAACTCAGTCTAAACTAGGTCTAAACTAAGTCTAAACTAGGTCTAAACTAGGGCAAACTAGGTCTAAACTAGGTCTAAACTAAGTCTAAACTAGGGCAACCTAGGTCTAAACTCAGTCTAAACTAGGTCTAAACTCGTTCTAAACTAAGTCTAAACTAGGTCTAAACTCGTTCTAAACTAGGTCTAAACTAGGGCAAACTAGGACTAAACTCGGTCTACTCTAGGTCTAAACTAGGTCTAAACTAGGACTAAACTAGGTCTAAACTAGGGCAAACTAGGACTAAACTAGGTCTAAACTAGGTCTAAACTAGGTCTAAACTAGGGCAAACTAGGACTAAACTAGGGCAAACTAGGTCTAAACTTGGTCTAAACTAGGTGTAAACTCAGTCTAAACTAAGTCTAAACTAGGGCAAACTAGGCCTAAAGTAGGTCTATAATGGGTCTAAACTAGGTCTAAACCCAGCCTAAACCAGGTCTAAACTAGATCCAGGTCTATATCAGTTCTAACGCAGATCTAAACCAAGACTCAGTCGGGTCTAAACCAAAACTAAATCAAAGTCTAAATCAAGTAAGTGTGGCATAAACTTCTCTATGTTGCATTTATTAAATTACAGGCGTTTTATATCTTAACATCAGTCTGCAGTTAACACATTCTTCCTGTACGCAGGGTCACCGCTCCACAGATCTGACGTCACCTGCATATTTGATTCACAACTGTTTATTCAGCAATTCACAATTAACTTATCTTTTATTCAGTTCAAGTTATCTTACGTTATCCATTGTAATAAAAGTCTTCAAATTGGTGTCTATATAATTTAAAATCTTTCTTCATGGCTAGAAAAGTTAAATATTCTATTCCTGCAAAATAATAACAGAGAGACAAGAAAGTGGCAGCTCCTCCACCACAAAAGCCCCAAAAGTCACTGAAGCCGCAAGAAACACATTCGAATCACTGGCCATAAAATATCTGATTTATTTACGTATCTCTTATTTCAACAAATAGTCTTTTTCTCACACACCATGATTTAGATCCACTGAAATCACATTGAACAACTTCAAGAGGAGGAGTATATTATCAGACAAACTGTTTTCATCATAAAAACACAAGAAGGACCCACTGCTTCACTGCAAAAGTTCATCCAACATCTGAAACATCTGAAACATCTGAAACACTTGAAACACGGAAACTCAACAGGACCAAGATGAGACACAAAATTAAGAGATCTGTAAAGAGGCGCACAGGGCTCACGCTGCAGCTTCGGAACGGCGTCTGCTTTGTTTGTGAGAGTGAATTTTCGGGGGCCGCTACAGGAATTGCATCGCTTTATTGTGCCCTTGAGCAAGACACTTCTCATACTTACTGTGAATGTGAAAATGCGGTTGGTAATAGTCGAAGAGGTAGAAGTTATACAGCTCTGGGGGAAAAAAAAAGACCACTGCAAAATGATCAGTTTTTCTGATTTTACTACTTATAGGTATGTGTTTAGGTTTGTTTGAGTCTATAAACTACTGACAACATTTCCCCCAAATTCCAAATAAAAATATTACGTTTAGTGCAAGGATCGGCAACCTTTACCACTCAAAGAGCCATTTGGACCTGTTTCACACAGTAAAGAAAACACTGGGAGCCACAAAACCCTTTTGAAATTTTAAACACTGCATATATTTTTTTGCCTTTGTGCCATAGAATTACATTTTGAAAATGGACAAACTAAATTAAATACAGTACCCATTAATTATTTTCAAAAACTGAGCCGCATCAGAGGGATCAGAGAGCCGCAGGTTGCCAACCTCTGGTTTAGAACATTTATTTACAGAAAATGACAAATGGCCAAAATAACAAAAAAGATCCATGTTTTCAAACCTCAAACAATGCAAAGAAACAAGATCAAATTCATTTTAAAACAACATAATACTAATGTTTACACTTAAGAAGAGTTCAGAAATCAATATTTGGTGCAATAACCCTTATTTTTAATCACAGCTTTCATGCGTCTTGGCCTGCTCTCCACAAGTCACATTGTTCTTGGGTGACTTTATTCCACTCCTGGTGCAAGAAATGAAGTAGCTCAGCTTTGTGTTTGTGTTGGAATTCAACAGACGCTGGAATGGAATGGCTGTAATACATGTAGAGATGCTGATTTCAGAAAAAAAAAATGCAGTGGTCTCTTTTATTTTCTTCCAGAGCTGTATCTTGTTCATGAATACATATTTAAAGCTCTAAAACAGATATGTCCAAAGGCCCATGGGCCAAATGTGGCCCTCAGACCATTTTTTTCTTGGCCCTCAGGCTTCCAGGTGAATTAACTTGTGCAGAACTTTTGACTGTAAGTTTTTTGAAAATCTACCTTAATAAGACAATATTTATTGTGTGGTTTTGAGGATCTTAGCATGAATAAAGGACTGAAGCTCATTCTAAAGTTTTAAACATGCATATATTTAAATTATTGACTGTACTGAGCACCAGTCTGTGGCCCTTGATCGGCCCTCTGCTTCATCTGTGTTTAGATATGTGGCCCTTGATGAAAAAAGTTTGGACACCCGTGCTCTAAAATAATTTCTACAGCATATATACTTTACCTTCCAAATATTTTAGTTTCACATCACAACTGCATATTCTTTTTTAAGTACTCTTTTCTGTGTGGTAAACTAGCTGTCCATTTGTGTGTAGAATCAGTCATCCAGGTAGAATCCATGACAAAAAGAAAAATTAAATTTGTCAAATGGACAAAGGTTTATTTGGTTGAATATGTTTCTCAGCTCATCCAAACTACTTGAAGCTCAGAACTGAAGAAGCAGCTTGGATAAGCTGCGAAACATATTCGACCAAATAAACTTTGTCCAGTTGACAAATTGAATTTCTCCTTTTGCCATAGTTGTCTGTTTCTTCAAAAAACAATCTGGAAAGAGTAGAATGATTTTGGGGCACCACATCTTACCAGAAGAACATAAATTCTTGCTTGGGGTGCACACTGCCATGCAAGATTTCATCCCAATAGCTCACATTAGACATGTTTCTGGTTTTCCATAATGCTGTTGGTTGTGTCAGGAAGGGCATTTGACATAAAAACATCCAAAACAACGTGCATGAATGATTAGCTGTGGTGTTGTATATTACATTTGGCTACCTTGAGACGCAGTATGGTGCTTAGAACTGGTGCATAGTTAAATTTCGGATGTCCTTTCCGTGTTGTTGTCCCTGCTGCAGCCTGAACCCTGTGCAAACCAAATACCTCCAGTGGCTCTTTCACCGTCATGTCTCCTCGGACATGTTTAACACAGACTTTTATCTCCAGAGAAAACACTACACGCACTGTACACACGCGCACAAAGCCACAGCCTCATGCACTTCCCCAGCAAATACTTTGTACTACGATACTATGATTTTTAGAGTCCATTATTGCACATTATCACGAAGGCAAAATAAAAAGATGTACAATTCACACAAATATTTCCTCTTGATGATATCTGATGATGGTATTTTTGGATACTTTTTTTCAGTCTGGAAGATCGTACTTGAATGCCTCAATCAGCCCTTCGATGGAGTGAATTAATCCAGAGATCGCACAAATCCCACCCACGAAAAAGATGGCGACGTCGAAGAAAACATGGTGCCAGAGAAGGTTTCTCCACTGCAGCTTGAGGTGGAAGAGGCTGGGGAGGAGGAAGGCCAATCCCGCTCCGGTCAAGCTCCCGGTCAGCCCCATCAGGAGGGCGAAGTGTGGAACGAAAACAGCCATGAGTAAAGTGAAGACCACCAGGGCCACTCTCAGTCCGAGACCCCAGGTTTTGAGCTGCCCGTTGGGGCCGTAGCAGTCTGGAAACAGGGCCCTGCCTCCGTCCTGGAACAGCGACTTCTCCAGGACTTCAACAGCGGCGAAAAATGGTAACGGGTAAGACAACAACGCTTTAGCTACCAGAAAGAGATTGACCACTGCGCGGATGGAGTACGGGAGGTTGTCCGTGATGACTTCTTTGGTGGCGTCGGCCCACGTCAGGTACGCCACCAACGCGAACAGACCTTTCAGGACGCAAGCGGCGATGTGGGTCCAGTCCATCATGCAGTGGAACTCACTGGGTCTTTGCATGTTCCCCTCCAGCGACGGCAAGAAGATCTGCGAGGTGTAGCTAAAGACAATGATCCCGATGGAGATGGGGAACTTCTTAACGTCGATGTAGAACTTGACCTTCTCCCAAGCCCACTCTCGCGCACGGGACAGGCAGTACGCGATGACCAGGATGTTGATGACGAAATGGGCCAGGGTGCAGAGGAGGCTGAACTTGGAGACTGCTTTGAGGTTCTTGAGGAAGGCGCATGGGAGCAGGGCGGCTGTGGCTACGACCGACCAGGCCTTCTGAGACACGGGGAACCCCGGAAAACTGTTGTACATGAGGTTTCCGCTCACCACCACATACAGGATGCAGGTCATGACCAGTTCGATGAGCTGCGCCACGTTGACAACATGGCCGCCTAGCGTGGGGAAGCGGGGAGCGCAGCACGCGTTGGCGATGTCCACGTAAGAGTCCCGCACTCGCACCTTGATGCCGTCCTCATTCTCCTCGTACAGGCAGGCGATCAGGATCTTGCCCGTGTAGCAGCAGACCACCGCCGCGAAGATGATGAGGAAGAGGCCCAGGTAGCCCCCGTGGAGGATGGCGTAGGGCAGGCCTAACACGAACATGCCCTGGAGAGACAGAGGAGACACTGAGAGACTGTGTGTTTTACTGTTTTTAAGTTAATAATATGAAGTTTTGCACTTTTTTTGTAATCTGTGCTCTTGGCCCCTCTAACCAACACATTCATACTAGACAAGGTGAGCCAAGTGTTTTCCCAGAGGACACAGTAATAGAACTTGGTACAAGTAGGAATCAAGTCTGCGTCCCATTTCTCTGCCTTACCCCCTCATCTTACCCCTACCCCTTGGTTTTGCATGTTGATGTGAGGGCAAGGGGTGTCCCGATTCTAATTTTGATCAAGGGCTCGGGCCACGACCTCGGGCTACATACCCCTTGAAATGAAGTAAGCTCTCGACCAGACTTGAAACGAAGGGGTACGCCTACAAGCTCAGGCAGGTTAGGGATCAGGATGGCAGCGTCACATCGACCAGCCAAGGAGTCTCATAAATGTATTTTCAGCAGTTGTAATTATCGATTAACAGTTTAGCAGGTTTATAATTATGACGCTTATGTTCTACGTTACTTTTAGTGAACTGTTGTTGCGGTTTTAATTGTAGTGATGTCTGTTTAGCCGACGTGATCATTTTCATCGAACTTTCATGTATAAACAAGCTATTTTTTTGTCGAGCTGAGGTACCCGATAATCCTTGACATTTGTTTACGTTTGTTTGCATCAGTCGTTGTCGCCTCTGTAAACGTAGCAGCTCAGGTCGAGGCGAGGGACGATGACGTAAACGGTAATCAAGTGGCGTCCCATTTCTTAGGGGAACATTCATACCCCGCGAGCCCTCTCAGCTCGGTATCGAGGGGCAAGACAAAGATGTAGATAAAGGGGAAGGGGTAAGACAGAGTAATGGGACGCAGCCCAAATCTCTGACCTTCAGGTTGGTGCTGAGCCACTGACTTTTATGGTATTTCATGTTTATAATTTAAAGAGAAATTAAACATCTGAACTCTGCGCACATACATTTAAAATAGTGCAGGTAAACTGGGCACTGCCTAGAAAACTAAAAGCTTTTAGATCACCACTGTTCCTTCCTTAGATAATTCCTTAGATAATGTTTGACACTTAAAAAACAAAAAAAACAAAAAAGAATGTTAACTGAAACAAATCTTGGGCTGTCCAGGGATAAGATAATTAACCAAAAACTACTGGACTTACCAAGCTTTTGCAGCTTCTAAAATTATTAATAATATCACTTTCTACTTTCTTTAACTTTACTACTACTTACTTTATTACTATTTTTTCCCTGGTTTATTTTCCTTTGCCTGAGTGTGAACGTGCTCCCTCCTCCCTTCCTATACCTCCTTAATCCTCACTTCCTTTCCTTATCACCTTGTCTCCTTCTCTCCTTCTTACGCAACGACAAATCCACTTCCATTTCGCTCGAAAACGGTGACAGTCGTGAGCTGCATGTGCCCAGTTCTCCTTCTCCTCTTCTCTCTCTCCTCCTTCTCTTCTCTCACCTCCTTCCTCTTCTCTCCTCCTCCTCTTCTCCCTCCCCTCCTTCTCTCCTCTCACCTCCTTCTCTCCTCTCCTCCTCCTCCTCTTCTCTCTCCTCCTCTTCTTCTCTCTCCTCCTCTTCTCTCTCCTCCTTCTCTTCTCTCTTCCTCCTCTTCTCTCTCCCCCTCTTCTCTTCTCCTCCTCCTCTTCTCTCTCCTCCTCTTCTCTCCTCCTTCTCCTCTTCTCTCTCTCCTCCTTCTCCTCTTCTCTCTCTCCTCCTTCTCTTCTCTCACCTCCTTCTCTTCTCTCCTCCTCCTCTTCTCACTCCCCTCCTTCTCTCCTCCTCCTTCTCTTCTCCCCTCCTCCTCCTCTTCTCTCTTTCTCCTCTTCTCTCCCCCTCCTCCTCTTCTCTTTCTCCTCTTCTCTCTCCTCCTCTTCTCTCTCCTCCTCTTCTCTCTCCTCCTCTTCTCTCCTCCTCCTCCTCTTCTCTCTTTCTCCTCTTCTCTCCTCCTCCTCCTCTTCTCTCTCCTCCTCTTCTCTCCTCCTCCTCTTCTCTCCTCCTCCTCTTCTCTCTTTCTCCTCTTCTCTCCTCCTCTTCTCTCTCCTCCTCTTCTCTCTCCTCCTCTTCTCTCTTTCTCCTCTTCTCTCCTCCTCCTCCTCTTCTCTCTCCTCCTCTTCTCTCCTCCTCCTCTTCTCTCCTCCTCCTCCTCTTCTCTCCTCCTACTCCTCTTCTCTCCTTCTCTTCTCTACTCCTCCTCCTCTTCTCTCCTCCTCCTCTTCTCTCCTCCTCCTCTTCTCTCCTCCTTCTCTTCTCTCCTCCTCCTCTTCTCTCTCCTCCTCTTCTCTCTTTCTCCTCTTCTCTCCTCCTCCTCCTCCTCTTCTCTCCTCCTCCTCCTCCTCCTCTTCTCTCCTCCTCCTCTTCTCTCCTCCTCCTCTTCTCTCTTTCTCCTCTTCTCTCTCCTCCTCTTCTCTCTCCTCCTCTTCTCTCTTTCTCCTCTTCTCTCCTCCTCCTCCTCTTCTCTCTCCTCCTCTTCTCTCCTCCTCCTCTTCTCTCCTCCTCCTCCTCTTCTCTCCTCCTACTCCTCTTCTCTCCTTCTCTTCTCTACTCCTCCTCCTCTTCTCTCCTCCTCCTCTTCTCTCCTCCTCCTCTTCTCTCCTCCTTCTCTTCTCTCCTCCTCCTCTTCTCTCTCCTCCTCTTCTCTCTTTCTCCTCTTCTCTCCTCCTCCTCCTCCTCTTCTCTCCTCCTCCTCCTCCTCCTCTTCTCTCCTCCTCCTTCTCTTCTCTCCTCCTCCTCCTCTTCTCTCTTTCTCCTCTTCTCTCCTCCTCTTCTCTCCTTCTCTTCTCTCCTCCTCCTCTTCTCTCCTCCTCCCCCTCTTCTCTCCTTCTCTTCTCTCCTCCTCCTCCTCTTCTCTCCTTCTCCTCTTCTCTCTCCTCCTCTTCTCTCCTCCTCCTCTTCTCTCCTTCTCCTCTTCTCTCTCCTCCTCTTCTCTCCTCCTTCTCTTCTCTCCTCCTCCTCTTCTCTCTCCTTCTCTTCTCTCCTCCTTCTCTTCTCTCCTCCTCCTCTTCTCTCCTCCTCCTCTTCTCTCTCCTCTTTCTCTTTAACTGACGTATCCAGGCCTCGTGTGCGCGCCCCCGTCACAGGCGCGCATCAAACCCTCATCGATAATAGATATTGTAACACACGTTTGACCGGATTAATCATCACGGTATCGATTAAGAAAGATCCATCATAAACACAGAGCTCGCGTGGCGTGTGCGTGGCGTGTGCGTGAACCGCCGTGTGTGCGTGGCGCGTCACGTGCGCCCGGGGCTCACCGCGCGCGCGGCCCGGGTCTGCGGCGGAGCGATAAAAAGATTAGAATTTAATTTGAATTTAAATGTGTTGATTTAAGATTCACAATTAAAGCGTGAAAAGATCCGAAAATACATTTATTTAAAGATAGTGAAAACGTTTAGGGCCTTTATAGTGGGATAATTCGCGTGTGTGATGAAATATTTGAAGGGTTTAACGGAGACAGCGGTTTTACCCATTCTAAATTTATGTAAAAACGTGCTTTAAATAAAATGCAAACATAAACGTTTTTTTTTTTCTATAATAGGTGCAGTTCATTGGCTCTGCTTTGAAAAAAAAAAGGCTGGATTACATAAGAATGATTCACTATGAGACAACGAGCCATAGGATACAGCTCAATAAATCCTCAATAAATGAAAAAACCCTAAATAAATCTATAGGCTAATAAACAAAGCTAATAATTTAGACTATTTAAGTATATAAAAGAAAACTGGCGTTATTTTGCGTAACAATAACCTCGTTTTTTAATCAAGACTTAAACGTGGTGGAATATGTAATTCGGTGGATTGAGCTTTGATTAATTTTAACGTTAAGGTGGAGGGACGCACGGTTTACGCACAGTAACAGACATAACAGACACACATTGATTATCGTTTATCCATTGAAACTACAAATATTGCGAATAGAATTGGCTAACACACTACTTTTCAATCGTAGCATTGTTTTACGCAGCGGATATCATAGGCTTATACAGGCCCCATGTGAGTGTTTCTGTTATTTAAACGTTTTAAATCAGAAATATCAGAAAATGTACGCTATTACGCCTTATCGATTGTTTTGTATATTTAAAATCCGGTCTATATGTGCGTAAAAAGTGAAGGTGACTCTTGGTGAAGCCTCGGGCCCGGTGAATCTCGTGCGCGCTGACGTCCGTGACAGGTGGGCCGTCAGTGCCACGTGACCTGCTGACTCCACAGCGGAGGGGATTAACGTCAAGGCCCGGATCCAGGCCAAGGACAGCACCGGGAGAAGGCGCAGTGAGGAGCGGTCAGGGCCGTAACTGGTCCACAGTGTAGGGTACGTTAGGTTTAATTTACAGGCCTTAGATGGGGTGAATTTTAAGTATAGGTTAACCAAGACAAAGGACAGCTTTCTTGGCACTAAAACGATAAAAATGGCACCAGATTTACGCAAATTGTACGCACAATATAAACTAAATGTTGGTACACGTTCATCTATGCCTTCCAAATCCCTCTACTACTGCCAGAATGGACTGCCTATCACTTGGATGGCGTTGATGGTGTTTCAATGCAAACGGAACACAATTACGCACGACATTTACGCACAACATAATCCCACACTTCCCGGAGCGGTCAGGGCCGTTACTGGTCCACAGTGTAAGTTGTTAGGTTTAATACACAGGCCTTAGATAGGGGTGAATTCTAAGTATAGGTTAACAAAGACAAAGGACAGCTTTCTTGGCACTAAAACGGTAAAAATGACACCACATTTACGCACATTTTACGCACAATATAAACTAAATGTTGGATAATAGTCCTTGTTTAACTATGTCAACCTATTCCAAATCCCTCTACTACTGCCAGAATGGACTGCCTTTCACTTGGATTCAAACGGAACACAATTACGCACAGCATTTACGCACAACATAATCCCACATTTCCCATTACGCGCGCAAATCCTTCAACTATACTGACTTTGATTGACAGTTCTATACCTGGATAGCATTGGTGACGTTCCATCCCGCCTCCCACGACGTTATCTTGGGCTTGACCTCCTCCAGAGACCCGGTGCTCTTGAGCGCACCCCGCGGCCCGGTACCGTCGCGCTGGTAGTGGCTGTCCCCGTCTATGTCGCCGTCCTCCCCGGCGCCGTCCTCCGTGTGCCCCGAGTCCTCCCGCTGCATCACGTCCATCTGCATGCCCTGTCGGTAGTCATAGTCCAGGTCGTCGCACTCCGCAAAACCAAGCCCCTCTTCGTCGGTGGCCGCCTGGAACCCCAACCGGGCAAACACTCCGCTGACCTTGGCCTGCGACTTGTTGGAGACCGTGTGGACCGTGTTGGTGATTTTGTTGGTGATTTTGTGGCGGATTAGGTGGGCCATTTTGTCCTCTTGCGTGTAAGCGAATGGAATTGGTGACAAAAGGGTGAAAATACGTCGTTTTCGTTTCGTAATATTTCTAAAAATGCCAAACAGAAGTCATCGCTGCCTCCCTGCTCGTCGACGTGTGAACCACCTTGCTAGGCCTCTCCGGGGGGAAAAAAAAATCAAATTCTCACCCGCTTTTCTTGCTTGTCTCTTCCATATTAATCCTCCAACCGCTCCTCAGCCTCAAATTAGTACCAAAAAATGAAAATACAGCCTCCTAAATGCCTTTTTTTTTGCCCGCTAAAAATATGAAAAGTCCATATTTCCTGCACTGGCCGTTATTTTCCGTCGGTGACAGCGCGAGCGATGGAATTTCTGCATCGGCGACAGGAGCGCGCGCGGGAGGGGAGACGTGCACGCGCCTGGAGGAGGAGGAGGAGGAGGAGGAGGGGAGGGGAGGAGGAGGAGGAGGGGAGGGGGGGGCGCGCTCCCGATCAGTGCCAAGGGAAAAGATGGAGGCACGTGACGCACAAAGGGACACCGCGAGAGCAAAGGCTTCACCTGCGCAGCGCCTCGGAGATGTCCCCGCTGTCCACCCTGGTCACTCCATGTCTCCCCTTATGACTTTAAGAAGTGAAAATACTCGAAAGTGATGGTTAAGTTCATGGTTCGTGTAGTGCGTACTTGATGGAGTCGACAGGAGTAATAAATATGATCAAATAGAAAACATTTACTATTACGCACGTGTTGGATTTGTACTTCTCAAGTGAAGAATAAGGGTTCATTTGTTTTGTTTTGTTTGGGATATTTAAATATACAGCTCTGGAAAAAAATAAGAGACCACTGCATTTTATTTTATTTTATTATTATTATTTTGTTCTGAAATCAGCATCTCTACATGTATTACAGCCATTCCATTCCAGCGTCTGTTGAATTCCAACACAAACACAAAGCTGAGCTACTTCAGTTCTTGCACCAGGAGTGGAATAAAGTCACCCAAGAACAATGTGAAAGACTTGGACTAAACCAGATCTGAACCAAGACTAAACCAGGTTAAAAATGGGACTAAACCAGGTCTAAACTAGGACTAAACCCGGTCTGAACCAAGACTAAACCAGGTCTAAACTAGGACCCAAGAACAATGTGAAAGACTTGTGGAGAGCATGCCAAGACGCATGAAAGCTGTGATTAAAAATAAAGGTTATTGCACCAAATATTGATTTCTGAACTCTTCTTAAGTGTAAACATTAGTATTATGTTGTTTTAAAATTAATTTGATCTTGTTTCTTTGCTTTGTTTGAGGTCTGAAAACATGGATCTTTTTTGTTTTTTTGACCATTTGTCATTTTCTGCAAATAAATGCTCTAAACGGTAATATTTTTATTTGGAATTTGGGGGAAATGTTGTCAGTAGTTTATAGACTCAAACAAAAATGTTCCTTTTACCCAAACACAAACCTATAAGTAGTAAAATCAGAAAAAAAATGATAATTGTGCAGTGGTCTCTTAGACCACAGAGCTGTATATTCTGTGTATCATTTCAGGTGGAGGCCCGTCTGCTTGTCTCCATTATGTTATTGCTTTGCCTTTAATGTTTCACAGTGTGGCATTCAGCATAATTCGTTTAATTATGGATGTTTTTTCTTGCTCTTGCCCTGGAGTTGTGTTTTGTTTCATTCACATGTTTGAGTAATCCTTTATTATTAGTGTGTCTACATCTCCAAAGCTCAAAATTATCTGTTCCACCTTGTGATGTCACAAAGTGATAGTCTTCAAGATGCTTTTTATCTTATGTTCAGGAGAGAACGGCAATTCCCAGACTGAATTTTTTTCATTATTTTCATTTATTTATTCATTTAGAGCAGGTCAAAACAAGGAAATAAACACATGTAACCAATATACAGTCAAATACATTTGTTTTTTGGAAGAAGAAAACGTATTGAATCCCACCTCTGTCTTCCAAAACATAACAAATTATTGATCAGTTCCAGATCAGTTCAGTTCAGTTATGATTCAGATTATTCTAGTGAAGGTGTGTGGAGTTTCAAAACACAATGAAGTACTTCCTGTATTGCCACATGACATCACAAACACTCTGTTCCACGAGTGTTTTCAGTTAGAGAGAAGAACTCTAAAGTCTAAATATGCAGAATTTGTGTGTTAAACATGTGTAAATGAAACAAAACACAACTCCAGGTTTGTTTTTAGTGAGGAAACATCAGAAAATTGTGTATGGACTCTTTAATGTATTCAAATAAAAACACACGATACCAGAAAATGTTGTGTATTTTGTATTTTTGAATGTATTTTCTGAATGACTTTAGTCTTTTTCCCCCCACAGAAATTTGTCCTCTGCATTGGACCCACCCTCCAGTCCCAGGAACGGTCTGTCAGGTCCCGACCATGAGGTCCGGGGTCTATAAGATCTTGGTCAGTCTATTGTTGTGCAGGTTTTTCTGAATGGGGTCAACTAAACCAAGAACATATCTGCCTATTTAACTTGTTTATTGACCGAGTTAAGAGACTGGACAACCCAAATAGCTGTATCTTCCATTGCACATTTTGATGCACACTGCACACTTTGGAAATCTGTATATAGTATAGTTTATTTATTATGTTGCACTGTTTTAAGATTTTAGACCGTAGACTTCAGTTTTAACTTAGATCTCTGTCTTAGATAGTTTTTGTTGTGTTTTGTCTTCATATTGTATTTTGTACACTGTCTTTTTGCACTACCTGGCCAGAGAGAAACGAAATTTCGATTCACTGTATGTTGAACACATATGGCAGAATTGACAATAAAGCTGACTTTGAACTTTGAACTTTGAAATAGCTGCGTGTGCCTTTGTATTTTGGGGTTCCTTACTGGTAAATTAAAGGAGAATTAACGTTTTTTTTACAATCTGAGCCTTATTTCGGTAATAAAACAAGTTGTTTTACTCACCCATAGCACTTTGGTGTCATTTGGAGCATTTCTGGAGATGTTTTAGATTTGCGATATCCGTAACGTGAGTTCTCGGGGCATATATTTGCGGTCTCCAAATAACACAAACTTTAGCACTTTTCAAATCATAGAAGCTCAATGTCTTCGTCTACACTTTAGTTTGAGTCAAAAGTGGCCTGTAATCCGAGATTTATCCATAATTTACAGCTTTGCGTTTCATGTTTGGGTCCCGAGAGCTGAGAGCGAAATCAGCTGTGACTCCGCACATGCGCACTGGCGTCCTCATCTACTCGAAACTATGGCTAAATCTCGGATTACAGGCCACTTTTGACTCAAACAAAAGTGTACACTAAGCTTCTATGATTTGAAAAGTGCTAAAGTTTGTGTTATTTGGAGACCGCAAAGATATGCCCCGAGAACTCACATTATGGAGATCGCAAATCTAAAACATCTCTGGAAGTGCTCCATATGACACCAAAGTGCTATGGGTGAGTAAAACAACTTGTTTTATTACCAAAATAAGGCTCAGATAGTAAAAAAAACAACAACATTAATTCTCCTTTAACTGTACATTTTGTGGTTGCTCCTTTTTTATTTTTATAACCAATATTCTAGTGTCTATAAAACAAAATACTATATATATATTCTGGGCTGTATTACATTTAAAGAGCGGTTTTCCTGTCTCCACATTCCCATCCCGCTGTGGATAAACCCTTTTCCTCTAAACTCGCTCGCGCTCTGTCCAATTACCGTTTCCATGGCGACTATCAGAGATTACGCCCCTCACGCGCGCCTCGTGAAGGGCCTGTCGCGCGGGGGATGAGCTCGTGCCTATCTCAGACACACACACACACGTTAAAGGGGAGAGTTAATCCGTTTTCTTTGTACTTTTTTACACCCAAAACGGTCTCCACGGCAACCGAGCAGACAGAGCCGCATGAGGAAACCATCCACAGACATCCACCTTAATATTCTATGTTTTATGGGTTTAATTTATTAGAAAAATTTACACGGACTTAAAAAATAAGCGCATCTGTGTCTCGAATAACACCTTACAAATATTAAAAAAAATAACACACATTAAAAATATCGAATAGGCCTACAATAAATGCAAGCTGCAAGTTTAGTACCGTAGTTATTTTTAATTTAAAGTTGTTCAAATTAAGTCCATAGTCACAAATCTGTAAACTAATTTAGACTAATTTAAAATCACCGCTGTCAACATTATGCTTTTCTGTCAGATCAAACACTGTGGAATTATTGTTTTTACGTAAAATTTTAGGTTAAACTTAGACTTAGACAAACTTTATTGATCCACAAGGGAAATCATTTGGGTACAGTCGCTCACTCATCAAATATAATATATAACAGAGGGGAACAAAAATAGATGGAATAGCAAAAAAAAGAGCAATAGACCATAATAATGTATATGTACAAAGCAGAATTAAATAGAAAAGTAAAGTAATAAAATATAAAATAAGATAAGATAAGACTTTATTGATCTCAAACAGGAGAAATTCACTTGCCACATTAGCTCCAGGCAGTTTAGTGCAAAAGAAAGTTTGAATAGGAAAAAATGCATATAGACAAATAGTAATTTTTTAAATAGTAAAAATAAGTAAAAAGACAGTATAGAAAAAAAATTGCACGTCTGGACTATACAATGGAGTTGTACAGTCTGATGGTGGTGGGGATGAAGGATCTGCGGTAGCGCTCCTTCTTGCACTGGGTCGGTTGCTGAAGGAGCTGCTCAGCTCCTCTACAGTCCGGTGTAGAGGGTGAGGTGTCGTCCATGATGGACATGAAATTGGCCAGTACCCTCCTCTCAGCCACCTCCTCTACAGAGTCCAGAGGACAGCCCAGGACAGAGCTGGCCCTCCTGACCAGCTTATTAAGTCTTTTTCTGTCCCGCTCTGTGCATATATATATATATATATATATATATATATATATATATATATATATATATATATATATATATATATATATATATATATATATATATATATATCAAATAAGATGTACAATCCCAGCTATATACAGTTGTAGTATTATCTGTTATTATCTGTTACACAAGTGTGAGTTGTTGTAAAGTTGTAGGGAGTATTATAGTATGAATGTAGTCCTGTATCTCTCAGTGTTTGAGTGAAGCTGTAGGAGCTCCTCTGTAACTGCAGGTTACTCCACTGTAGGTTTCAGTGCTCGTTTCCATAACGCTCACATTTAAAGTATATTATTGCCAGTTTTCTTTTGTTTTGTTTTCTTATTTGTGATTCCTTTCTGAAATTCAAACACGATCCTCAGTGTTCAGAGCTCCCTGGACTGTCCACGGGCGTCCATCGCGTGCCGCTGTTTGGATGTGCGCGTGCGTGTGACATTTGCTCGAGAGTGTGTGTGTGTGTGTGTGGGGGGGGGGGGGGGGGGGGGGGTCTGCGGCCGCCTCGAGGAGCCTCCGTCCTTGCGCGTGCGCCACCCACCTCCTCCTCCTGCGCGCGCACATCCTCACGCAACCCTGATGTGACACACGCTCACACGCACGCACACACGCGCACGCTCACAACAACAAGGCCTGCTGCACGCGCGCGCGCACACAGCAGCTGCAGAGCGCGCGGGCCGTGTGCGCGCTTTCACTTTGTGTGACCGCGGGCGGAGGATAAAATTAAACCGCTGCGTGCGCCTCGGTCCCGGGCTGTTCCCTCCGCGCACCGAACCACGGCTTTTGTCAGATGTGTTACGTGCTTCAGACGGCACCACAACATTTCTGTGTGGTTTAATTAAGATAGCGGAATAAAATAGGCCTTTCTGACCATATTTGGACAGATTGAATAAAGAGATAATGGGCCCTTTAACGTTTTACACGATTCTTGGATTGATTCTTAATGTTAAAAAAACCTCATTTAATTTTATTTAGCACAGAGCCCATAAAGGTTCACACATTTTGGGGGGTGTCAGTAAAGTCGCGCGTCCGTGTAAATAGAGCGTGCGCTCGTTTACCTAAATCGTGGAGTCGTCTTACTAAAACTGTGTGCTCGCTAAAATTGAGTCGTGCCCACGTTATAAACCTCGTGAGCACAATTTACTAAAGCGCGGCCACGATTTGAAAACGAGCACACATTTTATACATCTCGTGTACACATTTTGAGCAAATTTAAACAAGAGCATGTTTTGGATAGACGAGGGCACGACTTCATACAGCGAGCGCACGATTTAGTAAACCAGGGTGCACGATTTAGGTAAACGACCGCACGTTATATTTAAACGAGCGCGCGATTTAGTAAACTGAGAGCACGCTCTACTTACACGATTGCGCAACTTAATAAAAGGAGGGCACGTTTTGCAAAGGGAGGGCACGCTTTCTTGCCACCCCTCAAAAAGATTTATCCCTGAGCCCTCCCGGGTTCCGCAATTTAGAGATGAAAAAGAAAAAAGACGACATAAAATTAGACATAGATGGGATACAGATTAAGAGAGGAAGTGAAACTAAATTTTTAGGAGTCATGATGAAGGTCTAAACTGGAGGCCCCATATAAATTATAGTACTGTAAAAGCAAAATTTCCAAAGCAGTTTCTGTGTTGCATAAAGTAGACTAAAACATATAAAGTAAAGTATAACTCTATAACTGCACCATATCTGATACTGTGTGGAAATTTGGGGGTCAACATTTAAAACTTACCTACAGCCATTATTTATTTTACAGAAAACGGCTTTGAGAATTATCAGTCATTATAGAGAGCGAACAAACCCAGTATTTGTTAAACTTAGTGTTGAAAATGTGTGATTGTGTTGAATTTAGTCTCCTCAAAGTCATGTATAAAGCAAAGTGCAGAGTGTTTCCTGTAAATATTCACAGACTGTTTGAGATGAGAACAAGAACTACAATTTAAAAGGAACCGACATGTTTAAAACACACAAAGGGCACCACGTGGGTCTGCATAGCATCATATTTAAGATTTTTGTTAAATTTCCCGTCATGGATTCTGACACATAAGCGAATCATTTTAAAACTGTCTATTGTCACTTAACATTCAGCAAAAACAGTGCCAAATGATTCCAGATTCTTGCGCTTTGCATCCCGTGCGTAATCTGGCCCTGTACGTGGAGGAGCCGCGCCGTGACGTGTCCGCTGAGCGCGTGTCGCAGCAGATGAAATGGCGCAGGAGGAGAGCTGAGCGCGTGGAGAGGCGCACAGAGACGCGCTGTTGAGGCGGAGAAAGAGCAGTTTGAGTCCCGTCTGCTGCCTCTGGGAAATGCAAAAGACGAAAGCGGGATTCAAATGTTTAAAACAGGAACATCACTTAATATCTGCTTAACTAACCGGATTACGCGCGTTCATAATGTTTGCGTTTATATCTGTGCGCACACCGGGACTAGAGCCAGGACCAAACCATGTTCACATCAGATCTAAACCGGGATTAAACCTGGACTATACAGTATTTTATAACGTTAAAGCCAGTTGGCGCATTGTGGAGCTGTCCGTGGTGCTAGTCCCTGTGGTTTGGCCGCAGTCTGCGCCACCAGCCGCTTCACTGCGCCACAAGTTGGTCTCCATCTGACAGAGCCGCAGCCTTCTGCCCGCACAGCTGCTCACGCACACCCCCTCTCTCTTATAGAGGCTACAAACCCGCACATCTGGTGTGAATGTGTAAATGGACCGTGAGCAGAGTGTGTTTGGAGTGATATAAACACGACTGAACCAAGACGACAGGCCACACGAGGATAAAACAAGGGAAATTATTTGGATACAGTAAAAATGTTTTGCTCTTAAAGAGAACATTTATAATTTGAGAGGTTAAGGAAACTTAATTTTGCCTAATGTTAGAACCGCTTTAATGATAATATTAATTACATGCCCTGATGCTGCTGCCAGTACTACAGTACTGATGTCAGATGTTTATAAATGTTTACACTGGGGTTATTTAGGGGTTATTGAAGGGTATTTATTTCACTGGGTTTGCACTTTACTATTTTGCACTTTACAACTACGTATGTGGATGCTCCAAACACACTTTTGTTGTTCTTTCTTGTGCAATGACAATAAATAGTTGAAATCTGAAATCTTGAAACTCCTGTTTCCTGTCTCCTGTTTGGTGGTTTGGTGGTTTGTTGGTTTGTTGGTTTGGTGGTTTGTTGGTTTGTCGGTTTGTCGGTTTGGTGGTTTGGTGGTTTGTTGGTTTGGTGGTTTGTTGGTTTGTCGGTTTGGTGGTTTGGTGGTTTGGTGGTTTGGTGGTTTGTTGGTTTGGTGGTTTGTTGGTTTGGTGGTTTGGTGGTTTGGTGGTTTGGTGATTTGTTGGATTGTTGGTTTGGTGTTTTGGTGGTTTGTTGGTTTGGTGGTTTGTTGGTTTGTTGGTTTGGTGGTTTGGTAGTTTGTTGGTTTGGTGGTTTGGTGGTTTGTTGGTTTGGTGGTTTGGTGGTTTGTTGGTTTGGTGGTTTGTTGGTTTGGTGGTTTGTCGGTTTGGTGGTTTGGTGGTTTGGTGGTTTGTTGGTTTGGTGGTTTGTTGGTTTGTTGGTTTGGTGGTTTGTTGGTTTGGTGGTTTGTTGGTTTGGTGGTTTGGTGGTTTGTTGGTTTGGTGGTTTGTTGGTTTGTTGGTTTGGTGGTTTGTTGGTTTGGTGGTTTGTTGGTTTGGTGGTTTGGTGGTTTGTTGGTTTGGTGGTTTGTTGGTTTGGTAGTTTTTTGATTTGGTGGTTTGTTGGTTTGGTGGTTTGGTGTTTGTTTGGTTTGGTGGTTTGGTGGTTTGTTGGTTTGGTGGTTTGTTGGTTTGGTGGTTTGTTGGTTTGGTGGTTTGGTGTTTGGTTTGGTGGTTTGGTAGTTTTTTGGTTTGTTGGTTTGGTGGTTTGGTGGTTTGGTGTTTGTTTGGTTTGGTGGTTTGGTGTTTTGGTGGTTTGGTGGTTTGTTGGTTTGTTAGTTTGTTGGTTTGGTGGTTTGTTGGTTTGGTGGTTTGTTGGTTTGGTGTTTTGTTGGTTTGGTGGTTTGTTGGTTTGTTGGTTTGGTGGTTTGTTGGTTTGGTGGTTTGGTGGTTTGTTGGTTTGGTGTTTTGTTGGTTTGGTGGTTTGGTGGTTTGTTAGTTTGTTGGTTTGGTGGTTTGTTGGTTTGGTGGTTTGTTGGTTTGTTAGTTTGGTGGTTTGGTGGTTTGTTGGTTTGTTGGTTTGGTGAAGTGCGCTCACGCTTGCTCTATCACCGGTAACGATGGAACTTGTCCGGACGTGTTTGTCGTTCAAATGATCTGTCAGACTGGAGCAACTTCAGTGATTGGAAAATTATTTTTGACAAAAGCTCCAAATCACGGCGTTCTTGTTGATCTTCGTTCTTTTTATAAATAAACTCGCCATTCAAAGGCCCTGGCAGCGATTTGCTCGCCGCACGCTAAATTTAAAATGCGCATTGAATTGCCGCTCATAATTAATTGCGATAATTTTTATAACGCGTTAATTTGCAGTGTAATTAATGAATCTAATTAACACGTTAAACTGACAGCCCTAGTTTACACTATTGTCTATTACAGTGTATTTTTTAAATTAAAAAAAGAAGAAGAAGATGGCTTGAGGCTAGTGGCTGAAAACATGGCAAAAAAAAAAAAACACAATTAAAAAAAAAAAAAAAAAAAAAATTTGGAGACTAAACCAGGACTAAATCAGTACTTGGACTAGGACCAAACCAAACATGGATCACAGATCATTTTAACAGTGGCCATTTTGTGTGGACGTAGAAATCGTGGGTGCGGTGACACGGATGAGCTGTTCTCCGTCTCAAATGGAGTCCTGTGTGATTTGTGTCTGATGTCTCGTTATGTGAGCGCTCTGTATTCGAATCCTCGCCGCTCCGAATGTAGGACACGGAAATCACGTCCAGTCACTGTAACTAACCGAGACAAGACGCCCCGAGGTTCAGTCCGGAGCCCCGCCCCCTCAGACCCCCACATGCCCCGGGACAGTTCAGTCCAGGGAGGAACGGAACCAAAACAACCACCAACACAACCAGCAAACACACGCGAAAAAGAACAGGCCAATCTAGTGATGTTTTGTATTAATTTATTAGATTTTAGTCGTGTTTTTTTTTAGTTTAAAGGCCCTAAATTCTACACAATATTGACTCCTGTGAGCTTTAAGTCAGGTTAGAATGTTGTTCCCTCCTCAAAAACAGACCTGGAGTTGTGTGTGTGTGTGTTTCATTCACACATGTTTGAGTAACCCTTTATGATTAGTATTTCTACATCTCCAAAGTTCAAAATGCTCTGTTCCACCTTGTGATGTCATGAAGTGGTAGTTTTTATGACATCACAAGGTGGAACAGAGTGTTTCCTGTTTGAGATAACTGCAGGTTTGTGAGTTAAACATGTGAATGAAACAAAACACAGCTCCAGGTGTATTTGTGATCAGGAAACAACATTATAACAAAGGTCAGTAGTGGAATATGGGGCAGTATAACACAGTATTGATAATAATATTGATAATAATATTGATAATAATTGACTGTTTAGTACAAAAACATGAGTCGTCTCTCTGCTTCAGTCTGGTCACAAAATGGATTCCGACGGGCAGGAGCCTGTGAGTGTTGTCCACTCTGACTGACGAGCATGAGAGGGAGAGAAAGAGAGGGAGAGATAGAAGAGAGAAGAGAAAAGAGAGGGAGAGAGAAGAGAGGGAGAAAGACAGAAGAGAGAAGAGAGAAGAGAGAGGAGAGAAAAGAGAGGGAGAGAGGGAAAGAAGAGAAAAGGGAGGGAGAGAGACAGAGAGAAGTAAAGCATAAGAGGGAAGAGAAAGGAGAAAGGGACAAGTGGGAGAGAGAGAGAGGAAAGAGAAAGCAAGAAAGATAGATGGGGAGCAAGAGCGAAAGAGAGTGAAAGTGAGAAGGGAACAGACAGAGAGACAGCAAGAAAGAGAGAAGAGGAGTTAGAGAGATAGAGGGGGAGAGGAAGATAGAAGAAAAAACAGAGAGAGAGAGAGAAGGAGGAAATAAAGGGAGATATATAGAGTGATATGTGGAACAGAGACAGAGAGGGAGAGAGGGAGAGAAGGATAAACAGGGAAGGAGGGAGATGTGGGTTATATTATGGACAGTGGAGATGCACAAAGTCACGTCTTACCCCCAGGAGCAAAGAACAAGCTACGTGTGTGTGTGTGTGTGTGTGTGCGTGTGTGTGTGTGTGCGTGCGTGTGTGTGTGTGTGTGTGTGTGTGTGTGTGTGTGTGTGTGAGGGGGCAGCGCTGACCCAGATCTGCTTATTACCATCATCATGAGGAAAAGGAGGAGGAAGAGGAGGAGGAGGACGAGGAGAGGTGGACTTTGTGCCGGAGCAGTGAACTGTGAGGGCCATGACACCATCCTGACTCACATGACCCTCCGCCCGCTCTACCGCCCGCTCCACCGCCCGCTCCACCCACCGCCAGCATCAGCTCCTCACACCCACACACACATATGAGAGGACAGGGGGACAGAGGGACACAAGGGGACAGGAGGACAGAGGGACAAGGGGACAGGAGGACAGAGGGACAAGGGGACAGAGGGACAAGGGGACAGAGGGACAAGGAAACAGAGGGACAGGGACACAAGAGGACAGGGGGACAGAGGGACACAAGAGGACAGGGGGACAGGGACAAAAGAGGACAGGGGGACAGGGACAAAAGAGGACAGGGGCACAGGGACACGAGGGGACAGGGACACAAGGGGACAGAGGGACAAGGGGACAGGAGGACAGAGGGACACAAGAGGACAAGGGAACAGTGGGACAGAGACACAAGAGGACAGGGGCACAGGGACACGAGGAGACAGGGACACAAGAGAACAGGGGGATAAGGACACAAGGGGACAGGGGGACAGGGACACAAGAGGACAGGAGGACAGGGACACAAGAGGACGGGGACAGGGACACAAGAGGACAGGGGGACAGGGACACAAGAGGACAGGGGGACAGGGCGCAGGAGGGAGGTGGATTCTAGGACCAAAGCTCACATCTCTGTATTATGCTCAGGGTTGGACTCCCCTCAGTGTGGACTCCTCAGTGTGGACTCCTGTCAGTGTGGACTCCTGTCAGTGTGGACTCCTGTCAGTGTGGACTCCTCAGTGTGGACTCCTCAGTGTGGACTCCTGTCAGTGTGGACTCCTGTCAGTGTGGACTCCTCAGTGTGGACTCCCCTCAGTGCGGACTCCTCAGTGTGGACTCCTCAGTGTGGACTCCTGTGAGTGTGGACTCCTGTCAGTGTGGACTCCTCAGTGTGGACTCCTGTCAGTGTGGACTCCTCAGTGTGGACTCCCCTCAGTGCGGACTCCTCAGTGTGGACTCCTCAGTGTGGACTCCTCAGTGTGGACTCCTGTCAGTGTGGACTCCTCAGTGTGGACTCCTGTCAGTGTGGACTCCTGTCAGTGTGGACTCTTGTCAGTGTGGACTCCTCAGTGTGGACTCCTCAATGTGGACTCCCCTCCCTGAGAGCGCCGGACCATACAGAGAATGTAATGACCAGAGGATGGAGATCTTTGCCTTTGACTCCTTCTGCAGATGCTGTTGTGAACAAGGCTCCAGCTCCACCAGCCCCTACAGAAGATAAGATAAGATAAGATAAGGACCAGAGGGATCCTGTAAAAGCAGGAAAACAGTTACCTTGAAAATGTTTGTACGTGAACCTGCAGCTGCAACACAAAAACTAAAAGAGAAACTTTTAACTTAAATGGGTATTTTTTCTTTCTTTCTTTAACTTATTGCTATAATAGTTGCAGTAAAAGTAGATACGGTGCCATCTGGTGGAACTTATGCACATTACAAGAAGTGAAGTATTTTATGAACTGATCATCAAATCAAAGCCTACAGTATAGACATAGTTGCGTTGTTGCATAATAGACCTATATACAGTACCTATATATGTACCTATGTAAATTATATGGTAAACCTGCATTAGCATAGGCTATAACGCTTTCACTTATGTAAAATGCTTTATCATTCATATTTAGGTATATGAATGACAAGCATTTTACATAGGTTAAAGCGGTATACCCTATACCAAGGGTGTCCAAACATTTTTCATCAAGGGCCACATATCTAAACACAGACGAAGCAGAGGGCTGATCGAGGGCCATAGACTGGTGATCAGGACAGTCAATAATTGAAATATCTGCATGTTTAACACGTTAGAATGAGCTATCAGTCCTTTATTCGTGCTAAGATCCTCAAAACCACACAATAAATATTAAATATTGTCTTATCAAGGTAGATTTTCAAAAAACTTGCAGTCAAAAGTTCTGCTCAAGGTAATTTGGGCCAATTCACCTGGAAGCCCGAGGGCCAAGAAAAATTTGGCTGAGGGGCCCATTTGGCCCACGGGCCATAGTTTGGGCATGCCTGGCCTATACCATCATCATGAGGAAGTGTTTATATAGAACAATATAAACTCTTGATAATATTGGACAATATTGTGTTGTTTAATATGTTACAGACATTTGTTTTTACAACTTTTACATTTTTTAACATGCATAATTTAAACAGGTGATTAAATACTTTTACTATATGTTTTATAAGCCTATTTTCAAAAGGTGAAATGTTTCCTCTAATGTAGTGATAATAACGCCAACAGCGAACTCGGAACTACGGAAGTCGACAGAGGCCATATTCATAAGCAATATTTTTTCTTCCTTGTTATCCCGAGATAATGAGGTAATTAATTTGTAATCTCGAGAAAACAAAACAGTTATTTGGTGATCTTGAGAAAACGCCACATTGTGACAGGCTGACTTCGGGGCTATTTCTCATCATTGGTCATTAGAATGTCTGGAATAATAATCAGCTGATAAGGCAATATTTTGATCAAGGGTTGACACAGAGGGAGATTGCATTACACCTTTTAATTCGAGATAATTTCAAGATTAGTCCGCGGCTCCTCCGCAGAAGACTTCGGCTTCGTCATTACCGACGGAGATACTAGGGATGGGCAAAGTGAGGCTTCATGAAACACCAAAGCAGTTGAAGCGATTGTGCCGGAGCGCTGAAACACAGTTCAAAACTCTCTCCACAGTGACATCTAGTGGCGATATATTAGAACTACAACATCCAGAATGTTTGATGTTTTGAGACGGAATCATTTTTTGTTTTCTCGAGATCACGGAATAACTCGTTGTTTTCTTGAGATTTCGAAATAACAGTTTTTTTTCTTGAGATCAGGAATTAATTGTGTTGTTTTCTCGAGATCTTGAGTTAATTTTCTCGTTATTAACAGGAAAATAATCATTACGAACATGGCCTCGGCTTCCGTACGGAACTATAATTCAGCATTGTAATTTCCCGTCGGCTGTATTTTGAAGTAACACACTTCCAAAATGGCGGCCCCTGTGTGCCAGATTTTCACATTTAACGACCCCAAAACGTCCCCGGACCCGTTCTGTGAGCTCCCGGGCTGCTGCGTGAGCCCGGCCCCTGTGCCCATCGTCATAGATAACGGCTCGTTCCAGACCCGGGCCGGCTGGGCAGTGTCCGCGCCGGGACTCGACTCTCCGCGGCTCTCGTTCAGATCCGTGACCGCGCGCAGCAGAGGAGCTGCCCGCGGGGACGCGCAGATCGGGAACGACATCCCGAACCTGGAGCCGCTGCGGTGGCTCCTCAAGAGCCACTTCGACCGCAACGTGGTGGTCAACTTCGAGATCCAGGAACTCATCTTCGACTACGTGTTCAGCCGCCTGGGCATCAGCTCCGAGGTCAGAGAGGAGGGGGGGGCAAGAAAGAGAGAGAGATAAGGAGAGAGAACAAGAGAAGTGAAGAGAAAAGCGAGAGAGAAAGAGAGCAAGAAAGAGATGAGAGAGAGAGAGAGAAAGAAGAGAGAAAGAGAGAGAGAAAGCGAGAAAGAGCAAGAAAGCGAGAGATAGCGAGAGAGAGATAGATGAGAGAGAGAGCAAGAGAGATGAGAAGAGTGTGAATGTGAGTGTATGAAGCTGAGTGTGTGAATGTAAGTTGTAGTGAGTGAGTGCATGAGCACAGTCACAGGCACTTTAACTAAAAGCACCTTGGTATTAGAACTACCTCATGGCATTTTAAGTGATTGTACAGATTTGTTTTATGTCTTGTCCAACCATGTGTATAATGTCTGTTGTATTGTCTTAATCTAGACTGTGTTTTTATTATTGTCACATTGTCACTGCATGTTCTGCTCTTTTACTGTATCCTGTTTTACCCCTTCCAATGGGACTACGGATGGGAATTAGCTCCTAGCTAAATCTGGTGTATTTACGGCACTAGTCGTTCATTAATACATGCTGTCCCATTCAAATAAATAAATAAAATAAAATAAAATAAATGAGAGAGCAAGAAAGAGAGGGAGAAGTGAAGAGAAAGAGGAAGAAAGAGAGAGTGAGAAAGAGGGAGAGCAAGAAAGAGAGATGGGGAGAGAGAGAATGTGAGAGCAAGAAAGAGAGGGAGAAGTGAAGAGAAAGAGAGCACGAAAGAGAGAGAGAATGAGAAAGAGAGAGAGAGAGAGAGAAAGAGAGCAAGAAAGAGGGAGTGAGAAAGAGAGGGAGAAGTGAAGAGAAAAGAGAGAAAGGGCAAGAAAGAGAAATGAGGAGACAGTGAAAGAAAAGAGAGAGAGTGAAGAGAAGAGAAAAGAGAGAGAAAGAGCAAGAAATAGAGAGAGAGCAAGAAAGAGATGGGGACCGAGACAGAGAAAAAAGAGAGGGGGACATGTGGGAAAGTGGAAAGAGAGCAAGAAAGAGAGATGGGGACAGAGTGAAAGAGAGATGGGAGAGAGTGAAAGAGAAGAGAGAGAGGGGGGAGTGAAGATAAAAGAGAGAGATGGACATGTGGGAAAGAGGAGAGAAAGAGAGCAAGAAAGGGAGATGGGAGCAAGACAAAGAGAAAGTGAAAGAGAGAGGGAGGGGAGAGAAGTGAAGTGAAGAGAAAAGAGTGGAAGGGACATGTGAGAGAAAGAGAGGAGAAAGAGCCAGAAAGAGAGATGGGGCGAGAGAGAGTGAAAGAGAAGAGAAAAGCGAGGGAGGCAGAGAGAGATAGAGCAAGAAAGGGAAACAGAGAAGTGAAGCATAAGAGGGAAGAGAAAAGAGGACATAAATATTTCCTTATCAACATTTCCCATTTATAAAGAAGCATTTTATGGAACTAAATGATTCCCTGATTGTGGGAAAGATGGACTGGAGTGTGTAGTGTTGTGTTTTAGTTTTAGTTTTTCCTCCATGTGATGCAGAAAAGAGGAAGCTTGTGTGATGCCAACTGTAGGCACTGCTCTGTTTGAACCTTGTTAGACTTAAATGTGAGCTTTATTTTAACACAATATGACCAGAAATCAGTTAGTTACCCTCAGCTTTTTGTTGAAAATCATGGAGATGATTTGCTTCATCTGGAATGTCCCAGTATGGCATTAAATGTATCCGTCTTGCATTTACTCAACATGAATTTTATTGACTTAAAAATTCCATCCTTCAATCCTTAATGTGAGTGGGCTCGCCTCTCCACAGATATGAACTTTTGTCCTTACTTTACCCTATGGCGTCACCTGCTGTCTCTGTAGAGATAAATAAGCGTAATGCCACACTGTGGAACATTCCAGGCAACATCACCATGGAGAGAAGCTGGTGAGGGACCCTTTACTCTGAAAGTTTCTCAGTGCATCTTTAAGTTAGTTCAGATCAATGAATAATGCAGTATACAAAATTCAAAAAATATGTAATAGTGTAGTACAATAATAGCTATGGAAGTCGACAGAGGCCATATTCATAAGCAATATTTTTTCTTCCTTGTTCTCCCAAGATAATGAGATAATTAATTTGAGATCTCGAGAAAACAAAACAGTTATTCCGTGATCTCGAGAAAGCAACTGAAACGTCTACCTCCACGTTGTGGCTGACTTCGGGGCTATTTCTCATTCTGAATAGACACGTTTTTGGTCATTACAATAATAATCGATCAGCTGATAAATAGGGGTGGGTATTGGCAAAGAAGTCACGAATTCGAATCACGATTCATATGCCACGATGCGATACTATCACGAATACTTGAATTATTGCGATGCATTGCAATATATTTGACATACTTCAGTAAAAATGTACCAAAAAAAAGAGGATAACTTAAATATCAGTGGCTGTGTATCTGGGTAGTGTCTTCAATTGATACATAACTCTGAGCAACTCAATTCATAACTGAATTTATTGAATAACAAAAACAAATAAACCAAACCAATAACAAAAAAAGTGCATAGGATTTTTTCTAAAACAAAAAATGATGTTCAAACATTTGCCATTTTGGAGGTAGCTACCATCATAACAAACAATACCCTTTCACAAAGAAAAAAGTGCATAGGATTTATAAAAAAAATAAACTAATAATGTATTTATTTATTTATTAATATTAAATATTAAATTATTAAATATTAAATTATTAATTAATAATAATCGATTTTTGGCATCAAGAATCGATGCAGTATATTGTGAAAGTTAGTATCGCGATGCATTGTCATGACGATTATTTTGCACACCCCTACTGATAAGGCAATATTTTGGGGTTGACACAGGGGGAGATTGCATTACGTCTTTTAATTCGGGATAATTTCAAGATTAGTCCGCGGCACCTCCGCAGAAGACTGGCCCGGCTTCGTCTTTACCGACGGAGATACAGTGTTTTCTGCAGATCACGGAATAACAGTTTTGTTTTCTCGAGGTCAGGAATGAATTATGTCATTTTCTCGAGATCTCGAGTTAATTTTCTCTTTATTAAGGTGGAAAATTTTATTATTATTGACCTTTATTTAACCAGGAAACGTCCCATTGAGATTAAGAACCTCTTTTTCAAGGGAGTCCTGGCCAAGAGGGAGCAGCAAACACAAAACACACTTTTACACAGATAAGACATAAAAGTTTAAAAACACAAGTGCAGATTGAGGAATTGGTCTCAAAAGCTCTCAGTTTGGATTTAAAAGTGTTCAAGGAAATTAAATCGGTTAGTTTCCAGTCTTTCTGTAGCATATTCCATGCAAAAGGTGCAGATTAAACAAATGCCTTTTTACCCAGTTCTGTACGAGCATAAACAACAGAAAACAACAAATAGTTTTGTGAACGAAGAGAATACGATTCAGCATTTCTCAGAGCAACTGGGGTGCAAATGTACGAAGGCAGTAGTCCCAATATTGCCTTATAAATTAAAGTGTACCAGTGACTATTCCTCCGAGTGGCCAGAGCAGGCCATCCCACTCGAGAGTATAATTCACAGTGGTGAGTGGACATCTTACAGTTTGTAATGAACCTCAAAGAAGCATGATAAACAGTATCAATCATTCGAAGACATTGAGCAGCAGCATTCATGTACAAAAGATCTCCATAATAATCTCCAAAATAATCATTACGAGCATGGCCTCTGTCGGCTTCCGTAAATACCTGATAAAAAGTCTAATCTTTTTTCTTTAACTGTTCCTGTGCTGTTCTTGTGCGTCCCAGGGCAGCGTGGAGCACCCCCTGGTGGTGACGGAGGCTCCCTGTAACCCTCTGCACTGTCGGCAGATGATGTCAGAGCTGCTGTTTGAGTGTTACCGAGTGCCCTTTGTGTCCTACGGCATCGACAGCCTCTACAGCTTCTACCACCACAACCTCCAGCAGAGCACGGCGCCTCCCCACACCGGCATCGTGCTCTCCTCTGGGTACAGCTGCTCCCACGTCCTGCCCGTCATCAACGGCAGGTCAGAACCACAGGGAGTCTGTAGTATGTGTTTTTTCACGTTCATCCAATAGTTTACAGATAAGTGGTTCTCATCTCTGTTCATACTGTGTTCTGAATATAAGAGACATTTTAGATGATTTTACATTTAGTGTAACATTGATTTACAGTAATAATGAAATGGTCTAGGACAGGGGTCTTCAACGTTTTTCAGGCCAGGGACCCCCAAACAGATGGCGAACTGGGCCAGGGACCCCCTACTATATATACGGTATAGAATTGTGTTTTATATTAAATTGAGCTTAGTGTCATGTATAAACATGCTACTCTGTTATGGTACATCCAATACAAGGAAATAATACACAGGTTAATACTGTATTTTACACTATAAAATATAAAATTATATTATTTTAAAGTGAAATCAAAAGATTTCGTGACCCCCCTGCAGTACCTCCGCGACCCCCCTAGGGGTCGCGACCCCCCTGTTGAAGACCTCTGCTCTAGGATACACTCTTACAAATGTTGATGGATTTCAGTTCACTCCATGACTTCCGCCATAATAATGCCTTGGGATCACGGGCACATTTAGGCTGTATCCCATTTCTCTGTCTTACCCCTTCCCCTTTATCTACATCTTTGTCTTGCCTCTCGATACTGAGCTGAGCAGGCTCGGGGTACGAATGTTCCCCTAAGAAATGGGACACCACTCGATTACCGTTTGCGTCATCGTCCCTCGCCTCTACCTGAGCTGCTACGTCTACAGAGGCGACAACAACTGACTCAAACGAACGTAAACAAATGTCAATGATTATCGGGTACCTCAGCTCGACAAAAAAACTAGCTCGTTTATGCATGAAAGTTCGATGAAAACGATAACGTCGGCTAAACAGACATCACTACAATTAAAACTGCAACAACAGTTCACTAAAAGTAACGTAGAACATAAGTGTCATAATTGTAAACCTGCTAAACTGTTCATCGATAATTACAACTGCTGAAAACACATTTATGAGACTCCTTGGCTGGTCGATGTGACGCTGCCATCCTGATCCCAAAACCTGCCTGAGCTTGTAGGCGTACCCATTCGTTTCAAGTCTGGTCGAGAGCTTTACTTCGTTTCAAGGGGTATGTAGCCCGAGGTCGTGGCCCGAGCCCTTGATCAAAATTAGAGTCGGGACACCCCTTGCCCTCACATGAACGCGCAAAACCAAGGGGTAGGCCGCAGGCATGGGCAAACTGTTCCACAAAGGGCCGGTGTGGCTGCAGGTTTTTGTTCCAACCAACTAAGACCACACCTTGGACTGTCTGAAGACTGAGATCAGTTGATTAAATGAGTCAAATCTGGTGTGCTGCTGCTTGGTTGGAAAGAAAACCTGCAGCCACACCGGCCCTTTGTGGAACAGTTTGCCCATGCCTGGGGTAGGGGTAAGACGAAGGGGTAAGACAGAGAAATGGGACGCAGCCATAGTCTTTTTTATAAATCCAATATTGAAATTATATCATGATTTGATAATAATATAATAATACATAATTACATAGCAGCCATGTGGCCTAATGTATGATTTTTCAGGTATTCAAGTCAGGTTAAACTTAATTGTGCTACAAAGAGAAATTTGTGTTGTTTTTTTGTAAACCACAAAACTGATGTAAAATATCTGAATATTAGAAACTGGTCCACTGACTGTGTATGTATGACTCTGGGCCTGAATGTTTCGAATAGTAAGTTTTTGAAGAGAAGGGGCGAGATAAGGTGACAAGGTGAAAAAGACATTTTTGCAGCACATGGTAAATGGTCATATACAGCTCTGGAAAAAAATAAGAGACCACTGCAAAATTATCAGTTTTTCTGATTTTACTACTTATAGGTTTGTGTTTGGGCAAAAGGAACATTTTTGTTTGAGTCTATAAACTACTGACAACATTTCCCCCAAATTCCAAATAAAAATATTATCGTTTACAACATTTATTTGCAGAAAATGACAAATGGTCAAAATAACAAAAAAAGATCCATGTTTTCAGACCTCAAACAATGCAGAAACAAGATCAAATTCATTTTAAAACAACATAATACTAATGTTTACACTTAAGAAGAGTTCACAAATCAATATTTGGTGCAATAACCCTTATTTTTAATCACAGCTTTCATGCGTCTTGGCATGCTCTCCACAAGTCTTTCACATTGTTCTTGGGTGGCTTTATTCCACTTCTGGTGCAAGAACTGAAGTAGCTCAGCTTTGTGTTTGTGTTGGAATTCAACAGACGCTGGAATAGAATGGCTGTAATACATGTAGAGATGCTGATTTCAGAAAAAAAATGCAGTGGTCTCTTATTTTTTTCCAGAGCTGTATAGCGCTTTTCCACCTTCAAGGCTCAAAGCGCTTTACAACAAAAAAACACTCACCCATTCACACACATTCACACACACATTCACACCCCAGTGTACACAGACACTAGAGGTGAGGTGGGTTAAGTGTCTTGCTGTCTTGCCCAAGGACACAACTACAGCATTCATCTGTGGGAGCTGGAAATGTACCAGCCAACCTGTGGGTCAGTGGATTTGACCGCTCATCCAATGATGTTTATGTTGGGAGCGGGATTCGAAACGCCAACCTTTGGATCCGTGGACAAACGCTCGCCCCACGTAAGCCTTAAATGCACTCAACACTCCATCGAAATACAACTGTTCAAGCAATAATGTGGGAAAACCGTTCTAACATGGTCCATTTTACTTTCAATTTCAAGCAGCCTCACATCCACACTGTAAATGTTATGACAGTGACTTTAAAGCTAACACGTCTGTTGTTCTGTCTGTCAGGATGGATGCGGCGAACTGTAAGCGTGTGAATGTAGCAGGGAGCCAGGCTGCGTCGTACCTACAGCGCCTCCTACAGCTCAAATACCCCGGGCACGTGGCAGCCATCACCCTGAGCCGCATGGAGGAGCTGCTGCACCAGCACAGCTACACCGCAGTGGACTATCACCAAGGTAACAGAGCGCCTTTAACTTCACACGTCAGGGAATATAGTGAAAATACTGTAATTATTGACAAAGAACAAAAAAAACATTATTTATTCTTTATTTAATAGGGACAGTGCATATTAATGAACATCTGCAACATTGCAGTGTAAATACGCCAGTCTATAGCAAGAATTTCCATCTGTCGTCCCTGGGCAGGTGACACCACAACAAAAAACAATGACAACTGACAATAACAGCAACATTAAACATTAAACATTAAAAGTGTCCACAAGTCTGGTTTTCCTTTAGCCGCTGTTTCAAGTGTGATTTAAAGTGTCCAGTGTTGGAGTCTCTCTTATTGATGATGGGAGAGAGTTCCAGAACTTAGTGCCTCTGACTGAGAGACACTTTGTCCAAACATAGTGCGTCTGTGCGGGACCTCACAGTCCCCCCGGGGTCTGTGCGGGACCTCACAGTCCCCCCGGGGTCTGTGCGGGACCTCACAGTCCCCCTGTGGTCTGTGCAGGACCTCACAGTCCCCCCGGGGTCTGTGCGGGACCTCACAGTCCCCCCGGGGTCTGTGCGGGACCTCACAGTCCCCCCGGGGTCTGTGCGGGACCTCACAGTCCCCCCGGGGTCTGTGCGGGACCTCACAGTTCCCCTGGGCCGTGGCCCTAGTTCCCATCCCACTTGACAGTCTTTAGCCCTATTGATAGAATTAGAATTAGTTTTATGGGGTGACATGGGGTGAAGTAATAATGTCTGAACGCGCCATGTCCGTAAACATAACGGAGTATGTCTGTGAAATTTACAGCGAGTTTCACCTTCTGTTAAACGGTCTGGAGGAATTACCATAGGTAATATTAATCCCGTGCGAATGCGACCTTCGGTAAAGATGTATGTAATATTTCGTCACATTCGTTTAAAGAAATAATTTACCGCAATTTTCAAACATGGAGGAGCTTGAAGTGATTTGTTTTGCCGGCAAACAAAATGATCTACCGGTACTCTCAAACAAACGCACACATCGACCAATGAAAAAGCCCGAGAGGTATAAATCAGTCGTCAGAGGCATGAAACGTCTGCTTGTTTTAGGTCATGTATGCTCTATTAGTCCTGATTATGGGCAATAATTTGCATAGTTCGCTAATATTTCACATAGGCTAATCATGACTTGTCTATCTTCAGCTGATGCTTTATGCCCTGCCTCACCAGCATGCACGGCGACGAATACGTGACGGCAGAGCATTAGCAAACTCCTCCCATGTCAAATAAATATTACGGACATTTCTTGTCCTGTGTGAATGGGCTCATTTATATTACAGAGGTCCTGTGATAAACCGTCATTACTCTACATCCCCTGTAAAACTAATCCTGTCCAAATAGGGCTTTTGTTTTAATAAAATCCTGTAACGGAGGAGGAGCAAAACTTTATATATAAAACAGTCATATTTAAAATGAACAAAATTATTAAAATTAAGCAAGCTGTACTTGTCTAAAATAGTGCAATGGTGAACTGAGAATGGTTTCTTGTCTAATATTTTTAAAGCTTTTTTACAAAGTGATTCAGCTGGTTTGAGTGTTGTGCCATGTGGTTATGCAGATCTCTATATGAGACAGAGTCATGAGTGTAAAAACATTTGTGCTGCATATAGAGTCATAAAGGATCTCGCTTGTCTAAAATTCACTAAGTTAAAATGAACAGTTTTTGTGAGGTGCTTAATGTGTTTCTTGAATGTCGATGTCGGGTCCAGCGTCAGTCCAGGTTTTAAACTCTTTGACAAGGCTGAGTTCCACCCCGTCCAGAAAGACACTGGACCCCTGTAGCTCAGTTTTTTGTTTTTTTACTGAACATCATGCAGACAGTTTTCTTCTTACACTAGCTGATTAGATTAGTTATCATTATATCACACACATTATGCTTTACTAATGGTATTTGTATGATTTTATTTACTTACTGTATGTAGGTTGCATTATCTGAGTCTTTCAATATTACATTTAATTTTACTAGTAACTAATAACATTTTGACGGTTTATTTTTTTATTCAATGTCAAGGTCTCCAAAAGTAGTACAATTTTCATATTTTCTTAGTCTTAGTGAATAAAAGTTATAATTTACTGTACACTTTTATTCTTTGCATGTTTATTTGATCATATCTTATGTTGAAATCGTCCTCAGAGCTGGAGAAGTGGCGCAGCCCTGAGTTCTACGAGCGCGAGGTTCACCGGATACAGCTGCCGTTCTCGGCTAAAGGCCCCGGGGGTTTGGTGAGTGTGGAGGAGAGACAGGAGAGGAAGGCCCAACAGATGAGACGCCTCCAGGAGATCAACGCCAGACGCAGAGAGGAGAGGCTCCAGCAGGACCAGGAGAGACTGGACAGACTCTTGGCTGTGCAGGTGCGTCCTAAACGTCAAGACTTTTCACTTTTTATTTTATGGGAATTTTATGCTACTTTTATTGACTCGTAACTTGTGTACTTCCCACCTCTGACTTGAAGTAATACCCTAATTCTCACTTGTGAACTGGGAGGTGATCAGAGGACTTCTACTTCGGAGTCTGGTCCTAGTCCTGGTTTAGTCCTAGTCCTGGTCTCTCTTGCAGCAGTACATTGTATATCTGAGTAGAGAACCACCCCAAAACAATATAAACACTTGATACTAGACCTGCGCGATTTATCGATTAAATCGATTAATTCGAATTTACAGTTCAGGACCATGTGTTTTTATGAGAATCGATTTTTAAAGTTATTTTTTACATGCGAGCGGAACTAATGCGCGGCCACGTTTTACACGGCCACGTAAGTTAGCGGGGCGTACCCAAACATCAGGGCTCTCAAGTTTTGAGCGGGGTCGTGCGTGAGACTGCGTAATTTCCGAGGAGCGGGGGGCTGCGAGTGACTTTTTTTCGCTGAAAACGCGCGGTGCCTGCATTATCTAACCGATTTTCTGGGCACAGAAGCGCTGTGCGCTGCGCTTGAATTGCGTAACTACATTTCAGCGTGAGAAATACCATGTGTGGCGTGTGAGCGTGTGAACACGTCGAATTGCGTGTGTCACACTCTCAAAGCGTGAGACTTGAGAGCCCTGCCAAACATTGTACAAGTTAGCGCGGCTAGCGAGTGAGCTAAAGTCGGAGCTTGTACCAAACAAAGGTGTTTACATCTGTTATATGGAACTGGTTCAGTTTTCTTGTGTCGGACTTAGAACAAACGAGTGCTCGCTGTAAGGTCTGTTCAAAAGCTGTTGTAGTATGAAAAAATTGATCCTAGCGCCGAAAGCTGTTGCACGCAGCGGAATGGGAGAAGTGCAGGTCTGAATGGAATGAAAATAACCACCGTCCAGTCCCTAAAACAACGAACTGTTTGCAGTATGATTAGCATGGCCCACGACGGAAGGCAATCACACACGCTGATGTATGTTTTACCAAAAACATGATGTATATTGCAAAAGACACGGTGCCCATATATACTGTGGAAAAGCCCGGATTCATTAACATGGTGAAAGTCTTGGACGCGAAGTATGTGCTACCAAGCCGCAAATATTTTTCTGAAGTTGCCACAGCTGTATACAGACTGCACAGTGACTCCCTCTTTTCTGCATCACTTGAGGAAAAACTAAAACTAAAACACAACACTCCCCACTCCAGTCCATCTTTCCCACAATCAGGGAATAATTTAGCACCATAAAAGAAAGATATTTATATAACATCTCTCGTCTCCGCCCCTCCCTCACTCCTCACACCACTGCCGTCCTAGTCCACAGCCTTGTCACCTCCCGCATCGATTACTGTAACTCTTCTTTTTGGTCTCCCCAACAAATCCCTTCAGAAACTGCAGCTCCTACAGAACTGTGCAGCCCGGATTATCACTCAGACCCCCACTATCCATCACATTACCCCCGTACTACAAGAACTCCACTGGCTCCCCATAAAACAGCGAATTCACTTCAAAATACTCATTACCACATTCAAAGCATTACACAACCTAGCCCCACCATACATATCTGACCTCGTCCACATCGCCACTCCATCCCGCACCCTCCGCTCTTCCTCCTCTCTTCAGCTCTCTGTCCCGTCTGCCCGTATTGTCACCATGGGGAGAAGAGCCTTCAGCCGCTCTGCTCCTCAGCTCTAGAACTCTCTCCCTCCTGACCTCCGGAATATAGACTCTCTCCCACTCTTTAAATCCAGACTCAAAACCTGTTCAGACTCCACTTTGATTTTGTTTTTATCTTGTTTTATATGTTTTATTGTATTGTTTGTTTGTGCTTTTTATTAATTTTAACCTTGTGCAGTGTCCTTGGGTGTTTTGAAAGGCGCTTTTAAATAAAATGCATTATTATTATTATTATTAACTGTGATATATATATATATATATATATATATATATATATATATTTATTTTATTTTTTTTAAACAATAACGGCTTAATTGATGCAAGGTGTAATGTATTTGTTTTATAAAAGAACATTGCATTGTTTTGAGCCATTTGTCATCTGTTATTTGTTTTTGAGTAGGGCATAGAAAAATCTTTTTCTTTTTTTTTTTTTAATCTGAGATTTTATTTTTAGGCCATATCGCCCATTTCTACTTGATACAAATAATATTGGACAATATTGTGTTGTTTAATAACATTTGTCTTTACAAGTTTTACATTTTTTAACATACATAGTTTAAACAGGCACATAAATAATTTTACTTAAAGGAATAGTAACGTTTTTACAATCTGAACCTTATTTCGTTAATAAAACGTAATTTACTCACCCATTGTACTTTGGTGTCATTTGGAGCATTTCCGGAGACTTTGTAGTTTAGCGATATCCGTAACGTGAGTGCTCGCGGCACGACTTTGCGGTCACCAAATAACACAAACTTTAGCACTTTTCAGATAACAAAAGCTCAATGTTAGTCTCCACTTTGGCTGGAGTCAAAAGTGGCCTGTAATCCGATATCCATCCATGTTTTCATTGGATGACGAGGACAGTGCGCATGCGCGTATTCACAGCTGATTTGCAGATAACACGACGCTCTCAGCTCTCGGTTACAGTCATAAACATCTCCGCTTGAGAAAACCCGAAATGATGCGAACATGCATTTATCCCGGCTGTGAAAACCAAATGACAGCTTGGACGAAGTTGAGTTTTCCTCGTCTTTCCTCGTCACAATCCGGAGTTATTGAAGCTGTGGCTAGTTGCTTTGAGAATGGACCCAAACACGAAAACATGGATGGATATCAGATTACAGGCCACTTTTGACTCCAGCGAAAGTGTAGACTAAGACATTGAGCTTCTGTGATTTGAAAAGTGCTAAAGTTTGTGTTATTTGGAGACTGCAATCGCCTGCCCCGAGCACTCACGTTACGGATATGGCTAAACTACAAAATCTCCGGAAATGCTCCAAATGACACCAAAGTACAATGGGTGAGTAAATGATGTTGTTTTATTAACGAAATAAGGTTCAGATTGTAAAAACGTTAATATTTTTTTAAGTAGATTTTTTCATGTGATCCTTTTACTTACATAACCTTTGTAGCTGTACTTTTACTTGCATGTTGGTGCATGTTGTAACTTTCTGGGGGATCCGTCGCCTACTTGTTTCTATGGATATGTCATTGCTCCACCTGGAATGTTCCACAGTATGACATGAAACTGCTATATTTTATATTTATTTAATTACAGGTGGTTTAATCGCTCAAAAATACCTAGAAAACAGGCGTGAGCGGGATCACCACTCCACAGATCTGACCTGCAACTTGGCCTGGTTTCTTCTCCTTGAAGATAGAAAGGTTTAATGCCATACTGTGAAACATTCAAGACAAAGCAGTAATAGCTCCATGGAGAAAAGCATTTGATGGACCATCGACCAGAAAAGCTACACAATACACCTTTAAATAACAAAATTGAGTTAACACACAGTAAACCACTTTGTGTTACTATGGATGTGTGTGTCCGTGTGTGTGTGTGTGTTTGCAGGAGCTGCTGGAGGACGGCCTTGTGGAGCAGTTCCATAAGAGTCTGGTGGAGCTGAACATGGACTCGGCTCAGGAGCTCCAGTCCTACATCCACAAGCTCCAGCTGTGTGTGGAGCAGGGGAGGCTCAGGCTGCAGAGTGAACCCAGCGAAGGGAGGCCCGAGGTGGGTACAGAGAGACCCGCCTGCTGCATGGATAATGAGGGGTGGTACAATGTTTAAACATAAAGCGCACACCACAGACACGAGGAGAATCTGATGAGATTTAAATCTCCGAGACTTCAGCGGGATATGACTGCGGACCACAGATTACACAGGTCAGCTGTTTCCTGTCTACAGTAAAACCACTCGCTTTAGACTTAAGCCGTGTCTCAATTCCCAGTGTGCACAGTTCGGAGTGTGGTTTTTAAGGGCACTCCGGACTGTGCATACTTGCATAGTCCTGAGTTGCATCAAGCGACGTGGGGCCATCCTCCCGTGGACCCACCACCTGCGGGGGGATCCATGGAGGCTGGTGCACTGTGATCTGGGTGGCGGACCTGAACCGTTGCCCCTGCGACCCGAGGTGTGGAGAAAGCGGACATTGTGACATTGTGAAATTGAGGATTATTTATGCATGAAGCAAGTTTACTCCTGACTTTCTTACTTACCAGTGTAACAGAAGGCAGGTTATAATTTCATAAATAAGCGGTTATCATTATTCTTTGATAGGCGGGTGATGTATTCTCCACAAAACGCCATAGAAACTGAAATGTCTAGAGTGATAAAATAAATTATACATGCAGTGTAATCCTTCACACAAAATTATTACAGTCACTTTTGGTGTCATGTTTGAATCTTAGACACTTACAGGCATATTTTAGCACATTTCTGATTGATTGCTCCTTGTTTTTACCACATAGTTCCAGGGATGCACCGATGTCGATTCTGGAATCAAATATTGGCACCGATACTGAAAAATTAGCTGTATCTGATTCATCTCTTTCATGATATTGATTCAGCAAATATCCTGATTGGGTCTTAAGATGTAACAGGACTATTTACAGGCTGAGTTTGGCCTAAAATGTCTCATAACTTTTTTTCATATGAAAAGGTTCAGTAGTGATGTGAAGTATAAATAACAAGTATAAATAACACATTTGGATCTCTTGTGTAATAAGCTAACTGTGTTTTAAGGAAGTGGTACCATTTTCTGTTCCCACACTGGTAACGGTGAATATTGGATTTCGACAGATACTTGAAGATGCACTGTGTAACTTTCTGTTTACTTGTTTCTGTGGATATGTCATTGCTCTGCCTGGAATGTTCCACAGTGTGACATTAAACAGCTCTACTTTACATTTATTCAATTACGCTAGTTTTATGGCTCAAAAATCAATCAGTCAATTAAACTTTATTTGTATAGCACTTTTCCTGCAGTTGAAATGTAGCACAAAGTAGAAAGAAAAGAAAAATGACAATGATTAAAAACAACAGCAACCTTACTCCATTGTTTCCTCCATATGCAGCAGTTAACACAGAAACATAAAACATGAAGCTGCTAAAGGTTATAGGAAAAATAAATACAATAATAATATAAATTATAATTAAAAAAAATAAATTATAAAAATAAATACAATTTTTTTTTAAAATAATAATGGAGATCTAAAATGAAAACTTAGTAAAATAATAATTGAATTTAAAACAAGTAAAAAAATAAAATAATAATAATAATAATATAATTTAAAATCTGTAAAAGTTTCAGTTAAAAACCAAATGAAAAAATTTTGAGTTTCATTTCATTTCATCATCTTCCGCTTTATCCCATATTCGGGTCATGGGGGCAACAGTCCAAGCAGATCTGCCGCCCAGAGCTCAACGCACCAGCCCCCACGGATCCTACTGCGGGTGGTGGGTTTTGATTTCTCTTTTACAAACATGAACACTCGCAGCGGACCTGTTCCGTAAAGCCATAAAAACAGAAAAAATACCTAGGAAAAACAGACATTCTGACTGTGAGTGTGGTGCCTCTTGGTCTCCTCTGGTCTCCATGAAGATTAAAAAGGTTTAATGCCATACTGTGAAACTTTCTAGACAAAGCAATGGCATCTCCATGGGGACAAGTTACACAATGCACTTTTAAAGCTCAGTAAAGAGTCAATTTTGCGTAATATAGGACCACGCAGTTAGATTACAAGTAAAAATAAACGTTACCAGAGTTCCATGGGGCCGTTCTGTCGTATGCAAATCTTCCAGTTTCTTGACACTAACAAGATTGTCCGCAGAACTGACTACAGGAAAAGCTCAAGTCAAAGATCCCACCGGAGTTCATATTTAAGCTTATATTCAAATTCCATTTGCTAATTACCTGGGCATGTCATGTGGACGTGTGGTACCAGGGAGCACAGGCTGACAGTGCGCCCGGGGGCATCCTCTGGCTCTCGTCCCCAGGTTTCAGAGCTGGAGCAGCCCTTAGACGAGGCAGACGCGGTGGGGCTGATGGATCCTGACTTCCCAGAGGAGACGCTGCCAGAGAAACCAGCTAATGTAGTCCAGGTATTAGCATAAGAACACCCACACACTTTTAAACACTGCTCTTTTCTGATCTGTTATGTTTCCTCAACACAAACAAACCTGGAGTTGTGTTTTGTTTCATTTACACATTTTTTTATCACATAAACTCTGCATATTTAGGCTGCGTCCCATTTCTCTGTCTTACCCCTTCGTCTTACCCCTACCCCTTGGTTTTGCGCGTTCATGTGAGGGCAAGGGGTGTCCCGATTCTAATTTTGATCAAGGGCTCGGGCCACGACCTCGGGCTACATACCCCTTAAAACGAAGTAAGCTCTCGACCAGACTTGAAACGAAGGGGTACGCCTACAAGCTCAGGCAGGTTTTGGGATCAGGATGGCAGCGTCACATCGACCAGCCAAGGAGTCTCATAAATGTATTTTCAGCAGTTGTAATTATCGATTAACAGTTTAGCAGGTTTACAATAATGACACTTGTGTTCTACGTTACTTTTAGTGAACTGAATTGTAGTGATGTCCGTTTAGCCGACGTTATGGTTTTCATCGAACTTTCATGCATAAACAAGCTAGTTTTTTTGTCGAGCTGAGGTACCCGATAATCCTCGACATTTGTTTACGTTTGCGTCAGTCGTCGTCGCCTCTGTAGACGTAGCAGCTCAGGTAGAGGCGAGGGACGATGACGCAAACGGTAATCGAGTGGCGTCCCATTTCTTAGGGGAACATTCGTACCCCGAGTCCTCTCAGCTCGATATCAAGGGGCAAGACAAAGATGTAGATAAAGGGGTAGGGGTAAGACAGAGAAATGGGACGCAGCCCAAATCTCTCTTCTTCTCTCAAGCAGAAAACAGTCTGTTCCAGCCTAAATAAATTTTCTTCTTCCCACTCCTTTTTGGGCAAAGGCAAATGTTTTGTTTTGTTTTTTTGTTGTTCTTATTTATTGTTTTGGAAAAAAATGTAGTGAACATTTTGCTTGTACATCTTTAACTGTAGCAAGCATCAAGTCTGAAATGAATCCAATGAGATTATTGTTCACACTTGTTTTCTTTGCAGCCTGTGTTTAACCTGGCCGAGTACCACCAGCTGTTTGTGGGCACGGAGCGTCTGCGCTGCCCGGAGATCCTGTTCCAGCCCTCCCTCACCGGAGAGGACCAGATGGGACTGATGGAGACTCTGCAATACGTTCTGGACAGGTCTTTCACATTTTATTATATTTAAGCGCCCAGATTACGCTGTTATCTGATCTGTTATAATGTTTCCTCATCACAAACACACCTGGAGTTGTGTTTTGTTTCATTCACACATGTTTAACGCACAAACTCTGTATATTAAGGCTTTTTCTCTCACACAGAATGATGCCATGTGATTATTCAGGAAGGGCTCCACTGTGTTTTTCAGTTTCAGAAACCTTCACTAAAATCATCTGCATAATTTAAGGTAAAAGGAGCGGTTCACTTGAAAACTACTGCTACATGACATCACAAGGTGGAACAGAAGTTTGGAGACAGACTAATAATAAAGGATTAACCAAGCATGTGTGAATGAAATAAAATACAAATTCAGAGATGTTTTTGAGAAGACAAGGCAAGTTTATTTGTACAGCACATTTTCATACACAAAGTAATTCAAAGTGCTTTACAGAATAAGAAATACATTACAATTACAATACAAACAAATCAAAACATAAGTAATCATCATAAAATTAAAAAAGAGAGACATTAAATGAGGGAGAAGAGTGCAGAATTTAAACGTTTCAGTCATACGCAGCTGAACAGAACAGTGTCAAAGTAGAGGTCTGTCTCGCATGTTCAGACTTTTCCAGATTTTAGCTGCATCAATTTGAAACTCTGACTCCCCGTGTTTAGTCCTGACTCTGGGCCCCAGCAGGAGGCCGGTCTCAGAGCTCCTCACAGTGCAGATGGTTCAGATGACACTAACATTTCAGGGATCTACTTTGGTTCTAGGCCACGGAGAGACTTGAACACAAACAGAGCTGCTTTAACATGGCTTAAAACTCACAAGAATCCATCTGGTGTAATATTGAACCTTTTAAAGATAACCTGCTCCACAAACCACTGAAACGAGTGTCTTGTTGTGGGTACAGGTACAGTCGTGAGCAGCAGGAGGCGCTGGTGAGTAATGTGTTCCTGACAGGAGGAAACGTGCTGTACCCAGGGATGAAGCAGAGGGTGGAGCGGGAGCTGCTCGCCATGAGACCCTTCCAGTCTCACTTCAAGGTACTGACCAGTGACCATCTTTATTTTACGGAAATTACTTTATTAAAGGAGATGGAGATGTTAGTGCCTTGTCTAGAATGTTCCAGGGTAGAGATTAAACCTATCTATCTGAAGGGAGACAGCTATAGGCTACATTACAGGTCATATCTGTGGAGAGGCGCCCCTATTCAAAGACAGAATTGTGTTATTTTTAAGCAAAAGAAACACCCATAATGAATGAATGCTACATAGATGTGTTTATTGTCATACTGTGGAACATCTCCATGGAGACAAGCAGGTGATGGACCATCTACCAGAAAAGTTGCACAGTGCACCTTTAAAGCTGTACTGTATTACATTATGCTGTTTTTAAATGTTATTCACATATTTAAACTGTTTTCTGAAGCTTTTTGTGGAAGCTGTTGAAACCAAACTGTCTTCACTCTGGAGCCGTTCTGCTCATTTTCCAATTCAGAAGCTTCACAATTTACTCCCCACTCTGTTGTCAGGCGGGGGTAATACCTAAACACAGTCCGTTTTAAAGTTATTCGTGAAACAACAACGCAAAGGTGTCCAAACAAACAACAACAAACAACTGTAAAAAGTCAGATGTCTGGCCTGGGTCACTAGCAGCGTCCTGTGTGTGTTTTGAGCGTTGGTACGTCCACGTCCCGCTATCTGCTCCCTCCTGAAAGTGTGGACTTCAGTTGATTATAATTATTTTACAATAAACGAAAAAGGAAAAAAAAAATCTCTCAATGTAAGCTCCTTTATATTTTTTGTTCAGGAAAGCCTACAGCTGATTTTATCTCCACTACCTGCCTCTGACCTGTTGTTTTTAATTGTTTTATTGTTCTGTAGCACTTTGAGATTTGTTTTGTGAATGTAAAGTGCGTCAACAACAACTTTACTTTTACTATTATTACTAATTATTATTATTATTATTACACTGGTCTACAAGCAAAATCCTTCCGGAACAAAAGTAGTGAAATTTTTCGTGGTTTGGGTCACTAATAAAGAAAAAGTAAGTCAGAAGTGCTGCTATAGTTTCCAAGATATAGTATTGGGTCAAAATAGGAAATTTATGCAAAATAAGGCAAAAACTGTAGTTTATCAGAAGGTACAGTGTGTCTACAATTTCTATCTGAAAGCCTGTCTGCACATTCACATACATTCATTTTAATATGTCTAGAGTTTTAACATTAAATATTTTTTGCAGAGATGTGGAGACACTTTTTAGCGAATTTCATGCAGTCCTTCCAGCTGCAGAGTTTTCAGATGCTAGGCTAGCGCAAGTCAACGGTAAATGGTAGCCGGATTTAAATAAGGCTTACCCACTCCATAGTGCACCCAAAACAAGTCAATTATAACGGCAGACTGTCGATGTAAATGTTTGTTGATTGAGTAATTTTTGAAATCAAACTGAGTGCGAATAGCATGAATCATTCCATATCTGAGGGACTAGCTTCGCAGCAGCAGCGGAATTTTACTTTACTCTAGTTGGTTGTGAAGTGACCAATCACGTAAACAGAGAAGCGAGAAAAGACGTAGTAAAGAAGACCACAGAGTGAAGAGGTGAATTTTAAAAGAACTACCGGGCAAAATGGTTTTTCAGTGTGCATTTCGAAAATGTACAAATAAAGCCCGCAGGTGGGCACCACAAAGTTTTCACAGCTTTCCCGTGCACGATCGAGAAATGACGCGACTGTGGCTTGTAGCTGCTGGCTTAGACGTCAACACACCGGTGGAGACGCTACATAAACAGAAGATTTGCAGTGATCATTTCGGACCAGACTACTACACCAAATCCCTTGGAAAGCCTAGTCTGACAACCACTGCAGTACCATCTGTCTTTCCAAGCGCAAGATCCCGTGATGAAGAACAGGTTTATACCTTTTTTACCCAAGCTTGCGCCTGTCGTTATGTTAGCCTGCAGGTCAAAAGGCATGCACGCTCATAAAGTTGTTGCTAGCCCGTGAACATTCATGTTGAGCACGGAACTGAAAAGACAGCCCCGCATTGATCGTTCATTCCAACGAACAATGCAATAACCCGGTTTTCTGTAGCTGTAGCGGGGGCTAACTCACCGACACACTCGCGTTCTGCCCTTTCAACATCCATCTCTCTCAACTCTTCATCTGTATATTCCAAGCATCGGGGAGACCTCCAAACGTGGCCATGTCTGGATTGTAGAACAGGGCAGGCTACTGTACTCTACGGCTAACGACGACAGCTGAAGGTAAACAAATATCAGCTGGAAACCTAACTGCAAGGTGATATCACTCCGCCCATGCCCAGCTAGATCGGGGGAAAAACGTGCTGTTGCATAAGGACATAAATCCTTTAAATTACAAGGTTGATTATATTTCTAAAATTGTTCCATCAACACAGACATTTGCATCGACAGTCTGGCGTTATAGTTGACTTGTTTTGGGTGCACTATGGAGTGGGTAAGCCTGATTAAAATCAGGCTACCATTTACCATTGACTTGCGCTAGCCTAGCATCTGAAAACTCTGCAGCTGGAAGGACTGCATGAAATTCGCTAAAAAGTGTCTCCACATCTCTGCAGCACTCTGGCTAACTCGGAAATGAGCCCCCATGTCAAAAATCCTGGAATATCCCTTTAAATTAATTATAGTTAATATTATATTAGGGCAAGATTTTTTTTTTTTTTAATGACGGTAATGAATCTGATACGTTGCTATTTTTAGATACCGCAGTATACCGTATTACCGCCCAACCCTAATATATATATATATATATATATATATATATATATATATATATATATATATAACAATTTCATCTATATACTGTAAATACAGCAGTATTTATATACAGATGAAATTGGGAATATAATTAAATATCATTGAATACATTAGCTAACCAGCACAGTTATCAATTGATTTTCAGTTCATCCTATCAATATAAATGAGATTTAGCCACTTTTATCTCGGAAGCAGATCGAGTCCAAAAATGTGTAGACCAGTGTTATTATTATTATTATTATTATTATTATTATTATTATTATTATTATTTCCGTGCTGTTCTCTCCAGGTGAGCATGGCGTCGCGTCCCTCTCTGGACGCCTGGTACGGGGCGAGGGACTGGGCGCTGCAGCACCCTCCTGCCCCCGGTGGCGAGGGGTGGATCAGCAGGCAGGACTACGAGGAGAAGGGAGGGGAGTATCTGAGCGAACACTGCGCCTCCAACCCCTTTGTGCCTCTGAGGATCGCCAAACCCGCCCCGCCCGCCGCTCCCGCCCCGCCTGTCAGCAGCTCCGACTCCACCGTCCCAACAGCATCTGCCGCCGCGGGGACGGGGAGCTCCCACGTCGCCATGGTTACCTCCTGATCAGGTGTGGAGCGGTGAGAGATCGTTCATATTGAATGATTTTAAGTAGTTTTGTATAATTTGTGTTTGTAAATATGATTTTTGTACTTTTTGAGATAAAGATTCAAAAAGAAAATGGCTGCTGAGTTGTATTTCTATTTAACGTGATTATTTATTAATTAAAAACGCACTATGTAACTTTTCTAGCAGGGAGTCGGCCACCTGCTTGTCTCTATGGAGATGTTATTGCTTTGTCTGGATTCTGGAATGTTCCACAGTATGACATTGAGCTTATCTATCTGGCATTTATTCAATTACAGGCGCTTTTGTTTGTTTTTGTTGTTTAATGCCACAGTGCGGAACATTTTCAGCAAAGCAGCGACATCTGCAGAGAGACAAATAAATGACTGACCACCACTAAAAATTACACAACGCATCTTTAATTAGTAAATCAGTTATCTGATTATCTGATTCTAGTGAAGTGGTATGGAGTTTGAAAACACAGTGGAGCACTTCCTGTATTACCGCATGACATCACAGTTTACCTGGTATGTTTTTGATGAGGAAACGGCATAACAAATCAGAAAATAGCTCAATAATTGCCCTTTAAACGTGCTTGCTGTAGATCGATCTTTGTATTATTAGTTGCAGTTCAGTGTTTCACCACTAGATGACGCCAGAACACACTCAGGTTTCGTTACGTGTTTTTGAGTTTAGTCGCGGATTTGAAGCTCTTGAATTTTTTTCCCAATGTGTAATCCTCTTTTTAAATGAAGGAATCCCATTTTGAACTGTACTTTTAAAATTATTCCTTGTATTTTAATATATTTCAATAATATTTCAACCAATATTTCTATAAATGGTGTGGTTTACCGAATAAACCGCACCATTTATAGAAGAAACGTTGAAAAAAAAAAAAAGTCTATGCCTTCATTGAACAAAATTAAGATGTTGTCATTTATTTTTGTGCGATTTTTACTTTTGGTTTTGCCGCTTGTTAACATGGTCGCTAGGTAACAGTTATCGTATCGCCTCTTTGAATGTCAAATCTGTTTTCTTTTTCCAACTAAGAAGTAAAATTATGAACCTCACCAAAATTTAAAAAAATTAAAATAAAAAACTTGGTAAGATTGGCAGTAAAATGTGTACTTTTATAGTTCCTTTATTACCTAAAACCGACTTGAAACTTTTATTATTAGTCTGTCACATCTCCAAATCTCCAAATCCTCTGTTCCACCTTGTGATGAATGTTATGAAGCGGCAGTTTTCAGGTTAACTGCTCCTTTTACCTTTAATTCAGTAGAGATTGGTAATTCTAGTGAAGGTATGTGAAGTGTAGGGGCAATTATTATTTCCATGGGGCCACATGAGAAAAAGAAAATATTGTGTCGGGCCAGGCCAAACTGCTTAACGCATTCAAATTCTGCATAATATTAATTGTATTTCTTTATTAAATAAAAAAGCAGTAAATCTCATTGTTTTGATGCGCTGGTAAGAGTTTATATTATGACTAAACAATGAAAAAATGAGGCTGCCTTACATCCATCCATTTTCTTCCTATTATCTGGGGCCGGGTTGCGGGGGCAACAGTCTAAGCAGGGACTCTCAGACTTCCTTCAGCCCAGACACTTCCTCCAGCTCCTCCGGGGGGACCCCAAGGTGTTCTCAAGCCAGCCGGCAAACATAGTCCCTCGAGCGTGTCCTGGGCCTTCCCCGGAGCCTCCTCCCGGTGGGACATGCCCGTGTCCCAAGAACGGCGTCCAGGAGTTGTCCGGAACAGATGCCCGAGCCACCTCAGCTGCTCCTCTCGACGTGGAGGAGCAGTGGCTCTACTCCGAGCTTCTGACTGAGCTCCTCACCCTATCTCTAAGGGAGCGCCCAGCCACTCTGTGGAGGAAACTCATTTCGGCCGCTTGTATCCGCGATCTCGTCCTTTCGGTCATTACCAGAGCTCATGACCATAGGTGAGGGGAGGAACGTAGATAGACGGTAAATCGAGAGCTTTGCCTTTCGGCTCAGCTCCCTCTTCACCACAACGGTCCGGTACAGTGACCACGTCACGGCCGACGCTGCACCGATCCGCCTGTCAATCTCACGCTCCATCCTCCCCTCACTCGTGAACAAGACCCCAAGATACTTGAACTCCTCCACCTGAGGCAAGGACTCTCCACCCACCCGGAGAGGGCAAGACACCTTTTTCCGGTTGCCTTACAAAAAAAAAAAAAAACACCTCCAACATGAAATCAATGCAGCTTTAACCCATGAGGTAATATTACAAAATATGTTTATTTTGTAATTCCAAATGATCTTAAATGGGCCGGTCAGAGTCGACCAAAGGGCCCGGGAGCTGGACAGAAGTGTGTTTTCTGTTTGAGAGGAAAACAAAACACAACTCCAGGTATGTTCGTGATGAAGAAACAACATTATAACAGAACTGTTTTAGGTCCATCGCCGTTTGACATTTGTCCTAATAGAATCCTGCTTTTTCCCGCACAGAGGCATTTGTACGGAGCCAAACTAAATCCATGTGTGTGATTATGATCGGCTCAAGCTGAACTAGAAGATTACAATGAAAACAATGCTCTATTGTAATTGTATGTTATTCGTTTAATGACCAGAGTCCATCAGGAGGGAGGAGAGGTTTGGTGAGAGGTTATTTGAGGTATTTCAGTGTGCAGACGTTTGGAAAACTCACTGTTTGGGAACCACTGTTCTAATGTAACTCCTCAAAACCTGGAATTTTGCACTTGAAGCTATCAGTGGTAGAAGAAGTACTCACTTTTGTTACTTAAGTAGAAGTACAGATACCAGAGCAAAAAATACTCAAATAACATTAAAAGCATCTCTTGAGAAAATCTTCTTAAAGGTGCACTATGTAACTTTTCAGTTGGGCAATAACATTTACTTAGAAATGGACTGGTGGCAGAAGCTTCAATAGAAATCGACCTATTGACCATTGCATACTATGTAACAGATAATACTCCCTACAACCAGGGCTGGACTGGGACAAAAAAACGGCCCTGGCATTTTTGGCTTAGACTCGCCCCTCATAATTAGTCGAGCACAACGGACTAATTTATTTTTGTGTTTCCCGAAGCAAAGTATTTTACTACTGTTAGGTCTTGGCCGAGGGGAAACCAGGGCGCAACATTTAAAGGAAAAATCCCCAAAACCACCAGCAAACTCACAGTAACTACACATTCAACGGTTTGTTTAAACTGCATCTTGCACACATGATCAAAGGAGAAGTTCAATTTGTCAACTGGACAAAGTTTGTTTGGTTGAAAACGTTTCGCCGCTCATCCGAGAGGCTTCGTCAGCTCTGGTTATTGTACTGGTTAGACCCTGCTTATATCTAGCTGCCGGGAGGCGCGTCCTACAATGACAAAGCTCTGAAAACGATCCCCCCTAATCTGTCCCTTTGTTTTTCAAATTACTCTGACGGCTAGTTTAGACCCCCTATTCAACGTCTAACGACCCTCTCCACCCCTCTGCCCTGGCTCTGTTTGACTGGTCTAAGAATCGCATTATAGATGGGAGACAAGTTATGTCTAACTCCCCCATTTCTGTTTAATGACGGATTCTCTTTTTTGACAAAAATAGCCTCTTTAACCCCCCTCTCAAACCAGTTCTTTTCCCTGGCTAAGATCTGAACCTCACTGTCCTCAAAAGAATGGCCCGTGGCTTCTAGGTGAAGATGTACAGCAGATGCCGGTCCACTCTGGCACGCCCGCCTGTGTTGGTACATCCTCTTGTGAAGTGGCTGTTTTGTTTCCCCAATGTAGCGCTCACTGCAGTCTTCACTACACTGAATGGAGTAGACCACATTGCTTTGCACGCATCTTGCACACACTTGCACTTTTCTTATCGAATCTACACCATTCACGTAGCCTGTTTTGGCAAAATGGCAAATTTTGCCAAAAAGTGAGTGATTTTCATGCCTGTCCATCACCTAAAAGTCCTGATATTATCCAAACATTACTACCTGCTGACCTGCTGTGCCTGTGCGACACTTCCCTGGTCACTCTGTCCCACTCTGTCTGTCACTCTGTCTGAACCCACGGGTTCCCTCGGGTTCCCACGGGTTCCCTCGGGTTCCCTCGGGTTCCCTCGGGGTCCCTGTCCACAGTCTTTGGCTGCTCCTCTCCCTGTCCACCTTCAGCCTGGGCTGCAGAGGATGTGGCGGTTCCAGCCCCTCCAGAGAATATGTCTGTTATTTTAGAACATTTTGCAGCGTCTATAGTGAGATTTTTTCATCTTTTATCCCGTAACTTCTCCACACCCCCTTTCTGCTGCTTCTCCATGTTTCCACGCTCAACACTGAAACTTGTGGGGATCAGTGCACAGAAAGGGGTGGGACCGCTCTCGTAAGCTTCTATATCCAGATTGGTTTAGTCCACTGTCTGTATTGAAGATGGACCAATGGGACGCCTCCTCTAAATTGTGGGCCGGTCTCTAAGTAAAAAAAAACTGCCCCTAGGACTGTCGGCCCATTGGGAAAATGCCTGGTGTGCCTGATTACCAGTCCAGGCCTGCCTACAACTGTACAACAACTCAACCTTATGTAACAAATACAGTAATACTAATCATTATTACCGTTTATATTTTTACTCTTTGTTATTATAATATCGTGACATGTGAGGCTGATGTGTCCAAATAATTTCCCTTGTGGATCAATAAAGTTTGTCTAAGTCTAAGAGAAACTTTTACATTGGAATATTTCCGTTCACTCTGTTTTCGCTCAGCTCATCTGCGCGATTGTCTTCAGCTGAGCCAGAGCAGCTGTTAGCACCAATAATCCTCACCATTATGTGGAGAATCCACTGAAGTGTGAGGAGCTGAGGGCCATGACACACAGGAGGAGTTTTAAAGGTCTTATATTACACTAAATTGACTCTTGTGAGCTTTAAAGTTGCATTGCGTAGCTTTTCTGGTGGAGGGTCTGTCACCTGCTTCTTCACTGCAAATTCCTCTGATCTGGCCAAGATTTTAAAACTTATATCAGGTTATTCATCTTGTTTTCAGATTTATTACACTGGTGTACAAGCAAAATGCTTCTGGAACAAAAGTAGTGACATTTTTCTTGGTTTAGGTCACTAATAAAGAAAAAGTAAGTCAGAAGTCCTGATTGGCTATAGTTTCCAAGATATAGTATTGGGTCAAAATAGGAAATTTATGCAAAATAAGTTAAAAACTGTAGTTTATCAGAAGGTACAGTGTGTCTACAAGCAACAGTTCTATCTGAAAGCCTGTCTGCACATTCACATACATTCATTTTAATGTCTACAGTTTTAATATTTAATATATATTTTTGGATTTCCACATAAGAGAAATGCCTCGAAATTGTGTGCACCTGATGTCTTAAGATACTTGTTTATTTCTTGACGGATAAAGAAGTGCAAGTTAAATATTTTCAAAATATAAATATTATATACATTTTATTTTTAAAATGCCTAAATCTATTGTATAAACAGATGTGATTTTGATGTAAAACAATATCATTAAATATCTTGAATACGTTAGCTAACCAGCACAGTTATCAATTGATTTTCAGTTCATCTTATCAATATAAATGAGATTTAGCCACTTTTATCTCGGAAGCAGATCGAGTCCAAAAATTTGTAGACCAGTGTTATCTACTTACTAGTTCTGAATTGGATCAATTCAAGTTTATCTTAAAATAACTTTGTTAATTTTGTTTTCTTCCACTTAATCCGTGGTCCGGGTCGTGGGGGCAACAGTCCAAACAGAAATGGAGGTCTCAGACATCATTTGTCTCCATCTATAACTCTATCCTCAAACCTAAATCAAAACAAACAAAGAAAACAATAGGGCAGCAGATCAGGTCCAGGTGTGTGAAAACCCCATTATGGTCCTGAATGGTTCTGCTAACAAGACCCACACTCCACTCCCACTGCAGATCTAATAGGCCCACCTAACTAACACAAACCGTAAACAAGTTGGTGTGTAATTGTGTAATTTCATTGTAGTTAGCGCCCCCTTCAGGCAGATATAGGCAGTGTCCACCAGCGTCTGACCAGAACTGAAGAAGCAGCTTGGATGAGCTGAGAAACGGATTCGACCAAATAAACTTTTGTCCAGTTGACAAATTTAATTTCTATTTTAATCAAGCCCTCAGTAAAAAGAACTCTTTACGGACACGGTACACGAGGAGATCTGGTGAAAGCAGCAAACAGACGTCATTAAAGATATTCATACAAACCGGCTGGTTAGCTCAACTGGTAAGTCACTGACCTGGGGGTTGTGGGTTCAAATCCCCCCCGGGCAATGAGCTAACCAGTGTGGGTCCTTGGGCACGACCCTTCACGGTACTGCCCCCCGGGCGCCAAAAAAGATGGCTGCTCACTGCTCCTGAAAAGGATGGGTCAAATGCAGAAGTCAAATTTCTCCCGTGTGTCACTGTGTGTCATTGTGTGTGAGACCAATAAAGGCTTAATCTAATCTAAATCAAAGGTGCTGATGGGTGAGCTCAAAAGAAAGAAAAGCTATGCCTTTATTAGTCCCACAGTCGGGAAATTCCAGTTCTGCATTTAACCCATCCTGTTATTAGGAGCAGTGGGCAGCACATTACTGTGCCCAGGGACCATCTCCATGATCTTCTTGCTTCGGCTTGGTCAGGACCTAAGCTGGAGGATTTACCTATGGTGCATGTTTTGGGTTGATGGGGGAAACCGAAGTGCCCAGAGGAAACCCACCCAGACACGGGGAGAACATGCAAACTCCACACAGAAAGGCCCAGGCGACCCGCGGATCGAACCCAGACCATGCATGCAAACTCCACACAGAACACACACGGAAAGGCCTCGGCGACCGAACCCGGAACTTTCTTGCTGTGAAGCATGAGCGCTACCCACTCCGCCACCTTGCCGCCAAAATCTATAAAGGTCAATATAGGAAGAATCAATTTAAAATATTGTTAATAGAACAGTACATTGTATGTGTCAGCGGAGAATGTGGAATGAACTTTTGTTTACATCTGCAACGATTAAAATGTAAGGAACTGGATGTTAAACTTTAAATTTAATAAATTTGAGAGATACGAGGTAAACATATTCAAATCAAACATGGCTTTTACTGGTGACAACTGTAATACTGATTTATTCTTGATTAAATTGTCCCTCATATTCATTTATTTGTTGTAATTTACAACTGCACAACAACTCACCCTTATGTCACAGATAACCCTATGTCCTGTCAGTCATCATATCATTTTTGTCTTCCTATAACCTCTTGTATAGCTTTTATTTTAACTTGTACATTTACATTTATATCATTATGCCTTATTGACACCTGTCTCTTGCTATCTTTTTGCTACTATTGCATTTATACTTAAAAAATATAAATGGTAATAATAAATTATTACCATTTATATATATATACATGTGAAGCTGCTGTGGCCAAATAATTTCCCTTGTGGATCAGTAAAGTTTGAATAATTCTAAGAAAGAAGTTTCCTATAGACGTAGTATATAAATTTAGGACCTTTAACCCAAGTCACGTCAGGAGTAAGAGTAAGGGTTCCCATATTGTGCATGTTTATTATATTCGTTAGAACTCTGTAAAGTCTGTTCTTTTGCCTGTACTTGGTCTAAACGAGGAGCAGGACCAGAGAAAGTCTGAGGCTACGTTTACATGACGACGGTTTGAACAGAAGACGCAAAAGTGGCGTCGCGTCTTCACTTTCTATTCCGCTTTTAGACGAGTGTTTTCGGGAGGAAATCTGCATGCATACGGTGCCACAAAAGTGTGTGGAATTGGATTGGGTATGCATGACAGGCGGCTAGGTGGCGCTGTGATACATTATCACTATGTCCACATGCATGCGTAGAATCTTCCTTCTTCTCATCTGTGCCGCAAAAAGCAAAACAAAACATGGCTACCGGTTGCTTCAGACCACGTTAGACGACAAAGCAACGAAGGCGCAATAAGGTGTGGACTGGGAGTCCTGCCAAATAAAGTACAGTGGTCCTTCGCTATATCGTGGTTCACCTTTCGCAGCCTCGCTGTTTCACTGATTTTTTTATTCAATTTTTTTTAAATATTGTATCAACGCGCATTGTGTTCTGCGTCCTGATTGGCTAAGGGACTGTAGACCTTTGCCGATTCGCCCGTCATTCTCCTCCGTGTCTCCTGTACAGTACAGAATGAGTTCAGTTTGCCAAATTTGTATAAATGTTCGCTTGCAGTGTGACTCTGAAGTGCTGTATGTTTGCAAGTTTTCTCTCCGACAAAACCCACAATGTCGACGAAATGTTCTCAAATATAATCGAAGGTGGCATGTCTGTTTATAAGAATCTTCTCGCCCAAAAGAAAAAAGAGCGCACTCGGAAAAAGACGCCTGCACCGAGGCGGAGTGGCGCCAGGACGAAGAGGCGCGGTCAGAGGAACTGTGAAATACACGCGTAATTATTACATTTTTTTGTTAAAAATCTACGAAACTTTGTGTGTTTAAAGAAAGAGAAATGTGAGAAAACGTTAATGCCAGACTGAGAAAAGTGAATAATGTGTGTTTTGAGGCCTTAAAACATGGAGAATAATTGCAAAATATAAAGTTGTCCTACTTTATGGGTTTTGCTTATCGCGGGTTGTTATTAGAACGTAACCCCCGCGACAAAAGAGGGACCACTGTACACTGATATATGGACCGATGTGAGGTAAACACGTACACAACATCAGCAGATTTGACCAGAGTTTTGCGTCTTGGGCAGTGTAGACGAAAACGCTACGACGGAGCGTATTCAGGTTTTCCACTTTGGAGGGTGGTTTCAGTTTTTTGCATTTTTAAGCGCCTAAAAGGCCGTCACCGTCTAAACGAAAGGCACTTCCAATAAAATGTTTTGTCATTTTTACCCGTAATCGTTCTCGTGTAAACAGACCCTTAATCCTCTTTGTGCTCGTGTGAATGGAGAGTTTGTGTAATCAGCTCCGATTGTCCCCGTCATGTGAACCAGCCCGTCACCTGCCCCAAACTCCAGCCCGTCTCTGGTTACACAAACCGACGCTTAAGAAAGCTGCTGTTTTCTTTTTAACATTTGTGTTTCTTGCAGCGCTCCTGTCACATTTAATCAGAGGGAGGACCCAAAATGCAGGACTGCTGTAGAAGTTCTTTAATAACAAACAAAGAATGACAAAAATAAAAAAAATACAAACTGGCATGAGATGATGAGACACTCATAATGAAAACGGACCCACAAAGGGCAGAGGAGAACACAGGGTATAAACACACAGACACAAGTGTAACACATTAAGGGAAACAACAGACAGGAAGCGCTCTTATTAGAGCTGACGAAGCCTCTCGGATGAGCGGCGAAACGTTTTCAACCAAACAAACTTTGTCCAGTTGACAACTTGAACTTCTCCTGTTATCAACAGGCAGGAAGTAAAATTAAAAGCAAAAAAGTTGACAGGACAAATGTCAAAATAAAACACTGAGGGCCCGCTACACTAAAGGAATAAGATACACCAAAATATGCAACAACAATAACTACAAAACATGAACCACGACAGCTCCTCCAGACATGATTTAGTTTGTCTCATTTTTGTGTCTACCAGATTTGTGCAGATTTGGATTATTTCATTGTTTTGTCCTTCAAATTACATTATATTTACTTTGTTATGACTTAAATACTATTGTTTGATATAACTATATAGTAGTTTGCTTAAATTTTTTTTTTACTTTGACTTAAATAATGTGTTTCATGTATTTATTCATGTTATTATTTTGAAGTAACAGATAATACTCCCTACAACTGTACAACAACTCCCCTTTATGTACGTTTAATGTAAAGAACATATAAGATAAAGCAATAAGATCTCCATGGAGACAAGCAGATGGCAGACACACACCAGAAAAGTTACATAATGCAGCTTTAAATATGCTGTAATGTTTTGAATTAGGAAAATAAGCATCTAAAGCAAGTTATCATCATTATCTAAATTAACATCCAACTGAAATAGCATGTTTTTCTTGTCTGAGCTGCACAAACAGTCG